>WOXC01001798.1:0-48766 GCA_011680675.1 Gymnobelideus leadbeateri
CCACAAACTATGTAAAAAGGACTCTGAAAAACTTCTGGAGCCCCAGCACCCACAGAACGACACAGAGAAGCTAACCTCCCGCTGAGGACAGCCCAGCACCCTGCAGGAAGGACCAGCGCAGTGGTCTGGGAGCCGGCAGCGCGCAGAGCCAGGAGCCGAGCCGAGCCCAGGTCCACGTGAGCCGAGGTTTTAGCCCCAGGGCGGCAGGGCCAGCAGCCGGCTGGAGGAACCCCAGAACACCAGGAACTGTGGAGATGCCAGAATTATCAACATAGACTTGCCTAGGACAAAGTAAGAGGTTAGTGGCTCATGACTCGGGATTTTGCTTGGGGGGGTCGCCAGCCTCTCCCCTAAAATGTAGTCATTGATATATCACCCACCGCAGTTTTCTGCGAGGCATTTCCGGCTCCCAGCCTACAAATCGTGGGGAGATCCAGCCATCAGTCTTGGGGGGTAATCGCTCTTGCTTTAACCTCCCTGGATCTGGATTGTGATCTAGGGTGGAAGTCGTGGGTGGTTTACAGCTTGCCAGAAACGGAAGTTGCCCCCCACACGTTCGGGACGAAAATTCCTCTATCTGGCCTTAAAGCCATAGTGTGGCAAACAAAAAGCCTAAAAAGTCAGCATAATTAAGGGCAAACATGCTAAGCAAAGGGAACAGAAATGCAACCCCAGACCTCATTTTGGGGGCATAGAGCGGGAAAAGGACTGTGAGGTCAGAAGTCCTGTTCCAAAAGCCCCAGGGGAAAACATGAGTGGGTTGCAGGCCATAGAGGATCTTAAGAAGGACTTTAAAAATCAAATAAGAGAAGTGGAGGAAAAATTGGAAAGAAAAATGAGAAGGATGCATGAAAAGTATGAAATGAGGGTCAACAGCCTGACTGAGGAAAACAACACCTTAAAAATAGACTGGCTCAAATGGCAAAGGAGGCCCAAAAGGGCAATGAGGAGAAGAATGCCTTAAAAAGTTGAATTTGCCAGATGGAAAAAGAATCTCAAAAGTTCACTGAGGGATTCATTCCTTCAGAGTTAGACTGGAGCAAATTGAAGCTTTAGTGACTTTATGGAGAAATCAAGATGCTGTTAAGTAGGATCCAATAAATGAAAGATTAGGAAGGCAATGTGGAATATCTCATGGGAAAACCACTGATCTGGAGAATAGATTCCAGGAGAGATAATTTAAAAATTATTGGACTACCTAAAGCTATGATCAAGGAAAGAACTCTAGAAACCACTCCTTCAAGAAATTTCAAGGAAAATCTGGTTCCTGATGTTTAGATCCAGAGGGCAAAATAGAGGTTGTTGAATTGACCTGATCACCTCCTGAAGATTCAAAGAAATCTGAAAAATGATAATAGTAAGCAGCTAGATGGCCCAGTGGACAGAGCACTGTACCCCGAGTCAGGAGGACCTGAGTTCAAATCCGGACTCAGAAACTTACCAGCTGTGTGACCCTGGCCAGGTCACTTAAAGCCAAATGCCTCCCAAAAAAAGAAAAGGAAAATAAAGGAAAGAAAACTTTCTTGAGAACAATACACTGCTGATTGGCACACATGTTTCTATATATCCTCTTAAGATCATGGGACTTGGTCAGGCTGGAAGGATCAGGAACTTAGATGTTGCCCAGTTCAGCTTCCTCACTGTGCAGAAGAAACAGGTTCAGAGAGGGGGGTGACTGGCCAGCATCACTATATGAGGCGGCCGTTGCATCATCCTCAGCCTCTGGATAAATGAGCACTCATATAAACTCTTCTTACATTGAAGTAAGATCACACAGGGTGATTGATGTGCAGCCAGAAGAATCCTTAGAAATTCTAGCCCTACACTATTATGTTACAAAAGAGGAAAACGAGTCTTAGACAAGTTAACTACGTTCCAAAAATCACAGGTGTGGCAGAACACAGATTAGTTAAGATTAAAATTCCTATCTCCGGTGTTTGGGGGGAAAAATGTTTTTCTGTTTCCTAATATCAAACATTTAGAAATCTATATGTGCTGTTTGAATGCAGTTTCCTTCTCTGTGAAATGGACAAGTTGGTCCAAATTGTCTCTGGCTACCCTTTCTAGTTCTAAATTTATGACCCTGAATTATTTCAACATGGAATCCAACATTTTGAATTTCTACCTTTTTACCTCTGTTTACCTTAGGACACATCATAAAGTAGTATAAATGGTCACATTTATAAATATCTTAACATTCAAACTGCACATACAAAGACATTTCTAGAGAGGTGGGGAGCACTAGAGGGGAAATCAAGGAAGGCTTCCTGTAGGTGATGGTGTATGGAAAAAAAGAGGTGTGAGATAAAGTTATGACTGATTTTGTGAAGTTTATAAATGAGCAGTTTTAAAAGAGATAGCTTAAAAATGTTTGGGTTGGGGCGGCTAGGTGGCGCAGTGAGTACAGAGCTGGCCTTAGAGTCAGAAGGACCTGAGTTCGGATGCGGCCTCAGACACTTAACATACACAAACAAAAAACCTAGCCATGTGACCTTGGGCAAGTTACTTAACCCCAACTGCCCTCCAAAAAGCAAAAAAAAAAATGTTTGGGTCAATGGGAATATCAGACAGTTTTGGATTCTAAGAGGCAGAGGTGAAGAGGAAGAATATTCCAGGTATGATGGGTGGAAGAGTGGGAATCCTGCACAAAGGCACTTGAGGAAAAAGAAAATGTCAAGTGTGGAGAATACCAAGTAGGCAAGGTAGACTAGAACACAGAGAGGATGAGAGGGAATAATGTTCAGTCACGTCTAACTCTTTGTGACCTGTATCACCGAGGCAATATTCACAGCACCTATGGTGACTATGAATATGCCAGCATAGTTCTGAATTACAAAATATAACAGACTCCATAAAGAAGACAGAAGCAAAATATTTATTCAGACACCAGAAAACTGAATTCCAATACCAGAAAGCCAAATCCCAACACCAGAAAACAGAATCCATCATAGCAACAAAGAAGCTAATACACCTTATCACTGCAGGAAGCAACACCATCCCAAAGCCTTCCCCCTGTTCAGGTCTTCCCACAAACAAACACTCACAAGCCTAGCTATCTCCTTGCCTGCGTCCTCTCTCTCCCTCCAAACTAAATGCTCTGACTCCCTGCTTCCTCTCAACTCTGCTCCACCCTTCCTGCTCTACTCATTTAGCAAACTCCTCCTCACACAAGCTCCATGTGATTACATTGGGCCTATTAAGGGGCAGGGAAGATCTTCATATTACCATTACACGACCCCATTTGGGGTTTTTCTTGGCAAAGATACTGGAATAGTTTGCCATTTTCTTCCCCAGATACACAGGATTAGGTATTCTGCTAGTAAATATCTAAATATCTAAGACTGGATTTGAACTCAAGAAGATGAGTCTTCCTGACTCCAGGACTGGCACTATAAGCACTATGGCATACCTGACTTACCTGAGATCAAAGAGATAAGTAGAAGTCACATTTGAACCCAGGTCTTCTGACTCTAAATCTAACCACCAGATTAGAGATTTAGTGCTAGAAGGAAGCTCAGATGTCATCTAATACAACCCCCTTATTTTAATGTCAACCAATCAACCAGCATTTATGGTCCAACTACGTTTGCTATGTACCAGGTACTGTGCTATATGCCAGAGATGCAAAAAAATGCAAAAAACAGTTCCTGCCCTAATGAAGACCACAGTTCAAGAGAGCAGATAGCGTGCAAGCAAATAAATTATATATTTAAATATATAAAATGCATATCATGATATATGTTATATATTTAATAGAATATATACACACAGCATATTACATATAATTGTGTATGTAATTATCTATTGTATATTACACCAACATATGTGTACATATATATACATGTGTATATACGTGTGCATAAGTAACTAAAAAACAGATGGTCTATTAGGCCCTTTCCACAACTCTAAGATTCTGTACTGGGTCTGACTATAAAGTAATGAGGGGGTGTATGTGTGTGAGTTTGTGTGTGTGTGTGTCTATGTCTTTGTGTTTCACAAACATATTTTCTACTGTCAAGATCCCATGGAGTCCCATGATCTCTAGAACAGGCCTGCCAGATAGAACAAGGCAGACTTCAGTCCTTTGCTGGATTCTTTGCTTGGAACCTCAGCCTGCTTTTAGATTGCACAAGACTTCCCTCAAAGGCCGGCAGAGCAAAGGAGAAAGCAAACATATTCACGTAGGGAAGGCCACCTAGGGAAGCAGACTTGACAGAATTGCTCAATTACCAGAAAGTCTCATCCCACTCTCTTGTTCACAGTCTTACCAACACAGACAGCTCAGCCTGGGCTCCCCCTGATTTTATATGTTGCCTACAGAAAGCCTCAGAGTGGGAGAGGGCTGACAGCCTCATTAAGGGAACTGGCAGCACTGCTTCCTCCTTGCTCTTATAGCTCAAGCACTCTACCTTCCTGATTATAGTTACACAAATAGCCAAATGAATGCTTTTCCTCAAAATGGATATTCCCATTACCCCAAACATTTTTTAAGAACAAAATTCATTTTTATTTTAAAGTACCCCAAACATTTTTAAGGCATCTCTTTTAGAACTGCCTTCAGGGCCAGTTTATAAGCTTCACAAAATCAGTCTTATAACTTTTATCTCACACCTCTTTTTTTTTTTTTGCTTTTTGGAGGGCAATTGGGGTCAAGTAACTTGCCCAAGGTCACATGGCTAGTTTTTGTGTTAAGTGTCTGAGGTGGAATGATTTGAACTCAGGTCCTCCTGTCTCCAGGGCCGGTGTTCTATTCACTGTGCCACCTAGCTGCCCCCCCCCTTTTTTCTTTTTTTACAATACTCAACATCTCCTACCTTCTTCACCAGGATTATAGTTGAATGATTTCTGACACTTTCCAGAAATCATATTTGTCCTCAAAGGATGAGTATTTTTTTTTTGCAATGGTTAACAGCATTTATTTTTTTAAGTTTTTTTCCCCCTTAATATAAGGTCAGAGAAAAATAAAATTAACAGAAATAAGTTTCAGAAACAGACACTCAGGAAGGAGAAGAGGAATCATCAGCTCCGGGTTGTCTTGGGTGAGTTCAGCAAAGGCCAGATCTGCCCACATGCTTCTCATGGTCCTGAAGTCCACACCAGCGAGAGAAGATGAGCATTTTCTACCTTCAGAAGAATGTACTACAAGACTCTTAAGGACACATGCTCAAAAGCCACAGTCTAATCACCTGAATTACCTAAGTAGAATTTAGGTTATTGTCAGTTCCAGGCAAATTGTTAGTAAATCTTTCTAATTGTTGGGCTGTGGAATACAAGGCTCGTCACCTATCATTCACATGGAATAAACACATACTAGAGTGCTTCTGTCTTTTTGGGGGAGGAAGAAGGGGAGCAGGAGAGGAGGGAGGAGACCAGACTTATAAGCTAGCTCTCTGTTACAGGGAACACTAGGTAAAGAAACTCCTTTACCAATGCAGAATGACTCCTGCCCTGCAAAAAAAATTTTTTTTTAAATAGCCTGGAAGAGTTGTCCCAAGGCACTAAGGTTAAAAGACTCATCCATCATACAAACAGTACATGACCAATACAAATCTCAAACTCACACTTCCTGATTTTGAAGCTGACTTTTGCTTCTGTATCTCTTAAAGCGTTTCCAAGTCACTGGGGATGTGGTTTAATTTTTAATTGTAATCAATCCCATTAAAGACAGCTGCTTGAAAAAGAAAAAAAAACAGCCTTCTACCTAACAAAATCCCAAGTCTTCTCACCCCCTTTCATCCGACAAGAAGCCTTTCAAATCCAATTCAAGTATCTTATCCTCACTTGTTTGGAAACTCACATGGATTCTGGAAACTGTTAATATCATGTCCTCCCAACTCTACTCCAATGACTGGCAGAAACTCATTTTTTCCAAGGCTACACACATAAAAACTAAATGAAGTATGTTTTCCACTGCAGGCCCTCTACTGTGACACTGTCTTTTTCACCCTTCTTGCCCTGGCATACAACCATTTCCTTGAAATGAAAGGAAACCTGAACCCCTGAACCAAAGAATCATAAAACACTATTTTTCATTCTAATCTCTCCAGAAACATTACCTGATTTTAGAAGCTCAATATATCATCCACTGCAGTCCTTCTCTGATACTAATTTTCATTCTAATTCCTGCAGAAACACTTAACCTATTTAACTTAAGTAGCTCAATTTATCCTCCACTGAAGGCCTTCTCTGATGCCTCACTGTAGTCTGGAGGTGATCTCAAAGGTTCTGCAAATACTGCATGTGGACTGGCTGGTCCAACCTATCTGGAAAGGCCTTAACTATGGGCCCAGTAATGGACTATGGGGTCCAGTAATGGAATATGTGTTTGTCATCCTAGGAACAGACTAGTTAAATGTTGGAGAAACTTATTATCAGAAACACAATCACCGGTGATATTCTTTCTTCCTTCCTTCCTTTCTAAAGATTCCAGTAATTCAATAAGCCACTTGCTAAGCCACAGAAAATTTATAAGCCAAATAGATAGACAGGGAACTCATGCTGTATTAAAGAAATTCAAAGGGGAGGCTAGGTGGCACCGGCCCCGGAGTCCAGATGACCCAGGATCGGTTCTGGCCTCAGAAAATGAGTACCCACACATAAATAATGACTGGCCATGTAACTCTGAGCAAGTTACTTAACCCCAATTGCTTTAAAAAAAGAAGCTCAAATTATATCAGAATATCTTGAGGTTGGTATCTGTTTTTTTATGTCTAATGTCCAGGTTATAGAAACTTCAGGGAGACAGAAAGATGAAAAGAAAAAAAAATCACATAAGACTTCTATGAAACTAAGAAGTAATTGTACAAGGAACAAACACATGAAAAATTCAAAATATCATTCTAATTTTCAAGTTCCTTTAAAAATTATTCAAATTGCTTAGAAGAAAGTGATTAAGGTTTGAATATATATATATATATATTTGTATATAGATGCTTTCACGTTTGTCTCCCCCATGAGACTGTGATCTCCTTGAAAGCAGAAAATAAAGTCTCTATCTTTCTCTTTATCCCTGGTGCTTAGTACGGTACTTGGCATGTAGTAGGGGCTTAACAGATGATTACTGACTGACAGATGCTATTTAAGAACACCTTAATAAAATATTTCAAGAGAGCTAAGGTTTCGTTTATAACCTTAATTTTATAAGGTTCCATTCATAAGGTTTTCACTGGTGGGCACTCTCTGCACTGTTAAGATTTAAGAGAATAATTTTTTTTTGTCTTTTTGGAGGGGGGAAGGCAGGGCATTTGAGGTTAAGTAATTTGCCCAAGGTCACACAGCTAGTAAGTGTTAAATGTCTGAGGACACATGCTCTTGACTCCAGTGCTGGTGCTCTATTCACTGCACCACCTAGCTTCCTCAAGAGCATCATTTAAAACAAATAAAAGCATTTAAAGCTCCTGTTCTATTTTTATAAATATATTAGGATACTGGGATATTTACTTACAGTAAACATATTAAATACCTACAAGTCTAATGCCCTAATATGAACAAGCACAAAGTTATGTGCTTATGGTTATGCTATGGTCTTTTTTCTAGGCTATGTTTCTGGGCTCAAAAGCTGATTTCATTAATGAGCAACACTCTTTAAAAGTAATCAGAACTTTCTACTCTCCATATAAATATTAAAGAAAAGATTAATATTAGAGACATTTATAAAATAGGAAAATGTAGCCCCCTTGTGGATACAGAAAGACAGTTTTATATAAAGCCTGTCACTTTCATCCATAAGCAAGATCAATCCAATAAATGTAAAGCATTTACTCTGGGAAAGGAAGGCCTATTATACAACTGCTGAATAGTTTATCAAGATGTAAATTATTTCCCAGTATGCTGGAATGGATGGGCACACATCTGTCAGCCTTAATTCTACTGCTCAAAGAGATTTTCAGCATGGAGAAGAAAAACAATCTGTTTTTATAAGCTAGCAACTTACTAGAAGGACCAGGGATGTCAAATGACACAATTTTTTAAAAAATTATAATTTTGGGGCAAATACACTTTCAAAAATATTTATTTATTTACTTATAGTTTTTCAAAATTCACTTTTATAAGATTTTTGAGCTCTAAATTTCCCCTTTGTCTTCTCCCTTCCTTCCCCAAGAAGACATGTAATGTGATATAGGACATACATGTGCAATCATATTAAATATATTTCCACATTAGTCATGTTGTAAAAGAAGAATCAAAACCAAAGGGGTTAAAATCACAAGGGGAAAAAAAAGCAAAAAAAAAAAAAAGATATTCTGCTTCAGAAGATATTCTGCTTCAATCTGCATTCAGACTCCATAGTTCTTTCTCTGGATCTGGATAGCATTTTCCATCATGAATCTTTTGGAATTGTCTTAAATCACTGCATTGCTCAGAAGATCTAATAGGTCTAACAAAGCTAGTCATAGCACAATGTCGCTATACAATGTTCTCCTGGTTCTGCTCACTTCACTCAGTTTTAGTTCATGCAAGTCTTTTTAGGTTTTTCTGAAATCCTCCTGCTCACCATTTTTTATGGAACAATAGAATTCCATGAACTTATCCAGCCATTCTGCAATTCATAGGCATCCCCTCAGTTTCCAATTCTTTGCTACCACAAAAAGTTGCTATAAATATTTTTGCACATGTGGGTCCTTTTCCCTTTGAAAGAAACTTTTAACACCAATAATATTATAATTTTACTTTGAAATATGCATTTTCATCTTCCTATCTCTAATTTCTTTGCCCTGTGAATAAAGAAAAATGCACTGTGTCAATCTGGCATAGCTTGGTCCTTCAAGGTATTCTTAAATTCTGATCCTTTTAAAGTTAAATACAAATAAAGGCACCTGAGTCCTGTTCTAAGCTCAGCTATGCTGGGGGCCCATAAACCAGTCCCAGTGCTCTTAGCCAGCTTTCACTCTTCCCCTGAGTAAGACAGAGACAGACCCTTGCCAGATTCTGGCTGCCTCCATGTGAAGACAGGATAAACAAATGAAAGAGGGAGGGGTTAAGCAATTACATGACTGCTTTGAACTATTAGAATAAGTAGCATGGCAATGATAATATATAACATGATCTGAGATTATGAAAAGTAAAAATATTCTTCTGTGCTAACCCCAAATCTTAACCTCTACCTATATTTTATGGTATCATAGGTTGAGTTCAAAGGGACCTCAGAGGCCATCTAGTCTAAGGTTTTCATTTTAAAGGGAGGCCAGTTAAATGCCTCACCCAAGGTACCAAGTGGCAAGACTTGAACTCATGTTGTCTAACTCCAAATCCAGTGTTAGAAGAAAGTAAAGCATAGCCTTGGAGGGCCTTTTTGTTTTCTGGTTTGAGGTTTTTTTTAAATAAATAAATTTATTTAATTTTTAGTTTTCAACATTCATTTCCACAAGATTTTGAGTTACAAATTTTCTCCCTGTCTCTCCCCCATCCCCCCACACTCCAAGATAGCAAGCCTACTTGATAACTCCTTCCACCAATCTCCTCTCTCTTATATCCTCCCCCATCCTCTCCCCTTACGTTCTTGTAGGGCAGGATGGATTTCTATACCCCAGTGCCTGTATATCTTATTTCCCAGTTACATGTAAAAAATAATTTTTAACATTTGTTTTTAAAACTTTGGTTTCCAGATTCTTTCCCTTCTTCCCTCCTCACCCACCCCCACTAGGAAGGCAAGCAATTCAACATAGTACACGTGTAGTTATGAAAAACATTTCCACAGTAGTTATATTGTCAAAGACTAACTATATTTCCCTCCATCCTATCCCACCTCCCATTTGTTCTATTTTCTCCTTTTCAAGGAGTCCCTTTTCAAAAATGTTTGCTTCTAACTACCCTCTCCCTGAATCTGCTCTCCCTTCTATCATTCCATCTCTTATCCCCTTCCTCCCTACTTTCCTGTAGGGTAAGATACCCAATGGAGTGTGTATGTTGTTCCCTCCTTAAGCCAAATTCAATGAGTGTAAGATTGACCCATTCCCTTTCACCTTCCTGCTCAGTTTTCTTGGAGGGGCTTTTGCTGGTAGAAAAAGGGAGAAAGAACCCCTCTAGTTTCCTGTGCCTGCAAAGCTAGCCCTCAGGATGAGCGTGCTGACAGACTTGATAAGGAGGTCCTTTAGCCCACTCCATCTAGGTTGTTCCCGTCCAGACAAGGCTTCACATCTCATTCATCTCTTCATGTTCCTCTCTCATGCCAATTCTACTTCCTACTACCACTGCTTCTGGAAAAGGTATGTCATTCAGCTACTTGGGGATCAATATCTTATCCCTAAGACTCCCCATACCCAAATTCCCTTCCCTGCCCACTATTCCCCTAAATGTGTCACCTCGCTATTAGAATGCAAGATCCCTGAGGGGAGGGGACTGTCTCACTATTACATTTATGCTCTAATGCTGAGCATGGGGACCGGCACATTGGAAACATTTAATCTCTCTCTCCCTTCCTTTGCCCTCAGGTAGATAATGTTTTCACAGGAGGAGATCGGACAGACTTCCAGTGGACTGACTTCCAATGTGTGAATTCCAGGTCTGGAAGGAGGCTTTAGGATAGAGAGCTAGAACATGGTATAAGAAAGCCTGGAGAGTACAGCATGGAGAGGAATGCAATCTTCCATTCTTACATTTAGTATCTCTAAAAAGAGAGGACAGAGATACAGGATAAGATGCTATGGAAACTGATCTCTAATTTCACAGATGGAGGAAACTTCCAAGTGATGAAATTCTCTCCATAAATGCATACTTGTATCTTCTCTGCAAGAGTCTTGGAGAACTGCCCAGGGGCACTGAGACCTGCCCAGAGTCAAACAGCAAGTATATATCAAAGGCAGGATTTGAACTCACATCTTCAGGACTCTGAATCCATAAATTTCTCCATTACACTACGCTACTTTAAAGAACAAAGATATAAAACATTTTTAAAATGATAGCTTTTTAGAAATATGTATGTCCATGGCCTCAAGGGCCTCAAGACCCTCTAGGTCCTCAAGTGCACCCATTAGATGGAATCCAAACTTCAAAGAACATTTGGATTCTGTCCAAGGGCCATACTTGAAGACCTAGAGGGCCACATGTGGCCTCAAGGCTGCAGGTTTCCCACCCTTCACCTACTGAGATTTGGAAATTTATCAAGGGATCAGGAAGGTTGCCCAAAATCTAACTGCTTTCATGTTTCCCAAGGTCAAAAATAAACCTATGCTCAGTCTTAAGACATTTTGATGAAAAATGATTATAATAAGACATACAACATTTAGTATGTATGAGGAATTTTTATTTTCAAAATATTAAAAAAGAGGCAAAGAAATCAAATGTTTGAGAAAATCATGAAAATTACAAAAATTATGGAATTATGGAAAAACAACTGTGAAAATATCAATAATTACTGACCCATATTCCTACACTCTCATCTCATACATAAAAACTTTATGAAAATAATATGCTTATGCACCCACGATTTGGTGATGGTATAAAAATGAGAGAGGCAGGCTTTAGTGAATAATAGTCTTCAGCAGTCTACCTCTTTACAGGAACAAAACTGACTCAAGAGTGTAAAGGACAGATTTCATGATGGTGATTGTTGAATGACTACAAAAAAGCATTTGAGCAAAATGCTACCTTAAGGGTTCCTCTCTCAGTGTCTACCACAAATGTCAACATCACCTAAGATTCCTTAAAAGATATAATAAAAAATAGATCGAGTCAGGTATAAAATAGCGTATGTTAGTCATTGAGCATGAGGGAAACATGGAAAACATAACCCACAAGTCTCTCCCTACTTCAGCCCATCCTCCTCTCAGCTGTCAAAGTGACCTTCCTAAAGTGCAGATGTGACTCTGTCACTCCACCCACTCCCTACCAACTTACCACTAAACAAATTCCAATGGTTCTCTATCATCTGGATGGCAGCCCTTGAAAACCTCCCTTCCCCCACCTCTCCAGTCTTACACCTTATATGCTTCCCTTCCCCACTCTTACACACTTAATCTAAGATCCAGGGACATTAGCCCCCTTGTTCTTCCTCAAATAAGACACTCTGTCTCCAGCCTGGCGATGTTCATTGGCTGTCCTCCATCCCTGAAATTCTCTCCCTTCTCCTCTCTACATCCTGGCTTCCTCAAGTCCCAGTTAAGACCTCACCTTCTACTGGGAGCCTCTCCTGATCTCCCTTAATTCTAGTGCTTTCCCTCTATTTTCAATTTATCCTGCATGGAGCTTGTGTGTACATAATGCTTATTGACTAGTCATAATATCAAAGCTATGGAGAGGTCAAGAAGAATGATTTATCCTGCTTGTTGTTGGTATTTTGTGTTTTCCATGAGAAAAAATTAAGGAGAGGAAAAAACAAACAAACACTGTCTAACTTTTTCAACAGAAGAAATTCGGACTAATTTACTGAGAAGCTAATTCCAGTGATCACATCCTACATGCACATTTATATAAGTTTATTTAAAACACTCAAATTCACTGCTTTTCCTCATCATCCCTGTAGAGACTACACTCAGAGCCAGAGATATCACCAGATAGAGTACTGGGCCTGGAGTAAGGATGAGACAATTCTTAGTACTGGCTCACTTTAAGTTTTTTAGGAGAATTTCTCAGTTGCCTCCCCATCCCCTATCCTGAATGAAAAAAAACTTTCAATCAGTCCTATGGATTTTAGTCGATTAAAAGCTCTTGACCTGCATCAACACTGACTCCATCCAGAAGTTATGGTAGGAGAGGGATAAAAGAGAAAATGAGAAAACATCTTGAAATATAGAAAGCATGATTATATCCAAAAGGGAAATAGCATACAAGCAAAATGAGGAATAGAAAAGCATTCCACAGATAAAACATCTGTGCATCCAGTGCTTTTGTCTCAGTAGAATATTAGCACCTGGATAGCAGGGATTATTCTGGTTTTTTTGGCTGAATCCCCAGTGACTAGCACACAGTAGGAGATTAATAAATTTTTGTTGAACTGCTAAATTCCAGTGTTTCCTATTAACCCAGTTCTAGCACCTCTCCAGAATTCTACATACAGCAGTTCTATTCCCAATATGACTGGGAGACACAGGAGACAAATTAGTACGATTTCTATTCTATTAATCTAGATCCTGACCTAGGAGCCTGCTAATTATATGCCTGGGACACATAACTAGGAGGCCACAGAATACCATCAAGTATAGGAAAGACATTCTTTGATCAAAAGAAACATTTAAAGTTTATATCATATACTTGAAGGAAATCCCTCCCTGGGTTCCCCCTCCCCCCCAAAAAGTGCAGGCCATATGCCTTACATAGACTTTGGCCAAAAAGGATTCACTTTGTAAAAAGTCCAAAAGCCTTGACACAGGAGCATTTTAGTAGAAAGGAATTGTAATTTATTCCACCACTGTCTATGATTGTTGTTGTAGCTCAGTCATTTCTGACTATCTGTGACCCCATTTTGGGTTTTCTTGGCAAAGATACTGGAGTAGTTTGCCATTTCCTTCTCCAACTCATTTGACAGATGAGGAAACTGAGGCAGTTACATGACATGACCAGGGTCACACATCTAGGAAGTGTCTGAGGTCAGATGAGTCTCCCTGACTCCACACCCAGCACTCTTCACCATGCTGCCCTCGACAAGAAGACAGCAAAATATAGTAAGTGCTATTATAACAGAGATACAAATTGTTACTTGGCTTCAGGAGAGGAACATACTCCATCATTTTCTCACTTAAAACCTCCAACTGGTTCTAGAAACAAGCTTATGACAAGTCTGATTAATTTTCCCCAGACCAACTGAAAGTCGACATAAAATAATCATTTTCCAGCTTCTTTCCAACCCACGATGACAGAATCATGATGCTAGAAGGGGACATAAATAGGTCATCTTCCCACCCCCTTACTCAAAGTAAGGATCCCCTCTTCATTTCCAACAAGCAGCCCCACAGGCTCAAAAGCTGTCTGTCCTTCCTCAAGCTCCCACCTCCCTCAAAGCCCCCACCTCCCTCAAAGCCGATGATCCAGCTTCCTTCTTTCCTGAGAAGACTGAGATCATCTGTCTCGAGCTGCTTCAATGCCCCTCCTCCACACTTTAAAGACGACTCAGAAGCATGCTTCATTCCTTCCTATATTAACTACCTAAGGCCCTGCTCTTATAGAAATTAAAATATGTAAGATACAAACATGGGCCATGGATTTAGAGTATCTTACAGACCACCTTTTCCAAGCCCCTCATTTGGATAAGGACAAGGATACTGAGTCATAGAGAGGTTGAATGACTTAGCTATTAAGCATCTGAAGCAGGATTCACACTCAGGCCTCCCTGACTCTAAATCCAACACACTGCATTGTTATGGAATTACTACATGACAAGTTCATAACTTTGAAACATACACACTTATATTTACATTTGAAAAAAGAGACCAGATAATGAGAAAGCAGAGGTGGTGAACTCAATGCCCTGTCACTTGTGAGTGGGTCCCCTGGACCAGATAAAAATGTAACTGGGAAATGTTTAACAAAATAAATAAAAATTCAATACAATACAGATTGTAATGTTCACTTGTGGTCTTCTAAGTCAATATGGGCAGTTAGTTGGCATAGAGAATAGAGTGCCAGATCTGGGGTTAGGAAGACTGACTGAGGTCAAATCTGGCCTCAAACACTTCCTAGCTGTGTGACCTCGGGTAAGTCACTTGCCCCTGTCTGCCTCAGTTTCCTCATTTGTAAAATGAGCTGGAGAAGGAAATGGCAAACCACTCTAGTCTCTCTGCCAAGAAAACCTCAGATGAGGTCACAAAGAGTCAAACACAAATGAAAAACAATTGAACAACAACAAATGTACTGCATTTTTATTTATTTTGTTAAATATTTCCCAATTACATTTTAATCTGGTTAGGTGCTGGCCTAATGCTATTTCTGACATCCTGGTGCCAAGCAGCTCTAAGTTTTGGAAAAGAGACTGACTTCCACTGATAAAAGGAATTTTCTTACCAAGTTATCCCTATAGTAATGGAATCACATGTCTGGTCCCTTTTCCTATCGCTAATTTTAGGAAATAAACAAGAGCAAAACTCAAACCTCCTGCAAATCCATTCAAGACCTGTCATTTCCTGCTCCCTTTAAGATCTATACTTCACATTGTTAAATGCAGTCAAATATTGATTGGTTGTGTTACTGGATGCCTGCATTAGCTCAATCATTTAAAACTGTCACTCCAAAATCTATCTGAGATGTACTCTATTATCTCTAGAAGCTTTTTAACTTTGCTCATCATGGGCTTCAGTGGTCTAGCTTGTAATCCTCAATCATATGCTGGTGGGGAGCTGGGAAGATGGCATGCTGGGCCATATGGGATATTAACATTTCACCAAGTAACTGACAAAACAATGTGGATAATTACATACATAGGAGATGACTTATCTGTGACATAAAGGAAAATACACGTCCTAGACTCATCTGCCCACACTAGCTGTATATTGTGCAAGACCCAATGAATTCTAAGACAAAACTGAGGGTTATCTTCACAGCTTTTGGCAAGAGTTGGCCACTGACCACAAAAGGCTGCCTTTTATTTCTCTCAAAGCACAACCCAAAGAGCAAATTTCAAAACCGAAAATACTATTCATGCAATTTTAAAGAAACTAGATGGACAGTGGGGCTTGTCTGTAAAAAGTACTGAAGAGAATGGCCTTCTCTCAGGAGGACAAGGACAAAGACAGCAGAGTGGGGAGGTGTAGAAAGAGGAGGGAGAGAGGGCAGAAAGGAAGGAAGCAAGGACAGGACACTGTGAATCCTCTGGCAGTCTGGTAACGCCTATGGACCCCTTGGACCCCTTCTCAGAAGAATGTTTTTAAATGGTTGAAGGAAATGCTAAATTTCAGTTAGTGGTTAATGAAAATCAAGATGTTCTTCCATGCAAGCTCACAGACACCCCCTCCCCCAAACCTGACAACTTTAGGGTAAGAACTCAACTATAAAAGGATTAGCTGTTTGTTTTTTCCTGAGGATGATGATGGTGAAGGAATCAGGGTTAAATGACTTGTCCAGAGTCACACAACTAGTAGGTATCTGAGGCCAGATTTGAACTCTGGTCCTCCTGATTACAGGGTTAGTGCTCTATCCATTAAACCACCTAGTTTTCAAAGTTCTACATTATTCTAACCATTTTTCAGAGATGGATAGAATTTGTAGATTCTTCTTGTGTCAGAAAAACTACTGACCATAAGAGAAAAGGTCCAAATTCCTTGGCCTGACACTCATGGACAGTAAGAGAAGAATGGAGGGTGAGGAGTCACAGGATCTGAGTTCTAATCAGAGGCGTGCTGGTAAGTTTTAACAACCAGCTGTCTGGGAGGGGCGGGGAATGTAAGCATGACATGCCTTTAAGTTTAATCTGCATTATTAACATTTTCTCTATCAGGTTCTAAAGCCTAGGTGATCAATAAAACAATAACTTAAGACCTGATGTATAGCATTTGACAATTATTGAGGTGTAAATGCATGTACTGAAAATTTAATAACTGGCTTTCACAAACTGGTTCAGACTGGCTTGAGCACACCCTAGGTCTAGTTCCGCATCTATATTAGCAAGCACCCTAGTTCGCCCAGGATGGCCTGCTAGTACAGGTTCTTTAATCTGCTTTGCTAAAGGAAAGACAACTTTCAAAGGGGTCAACAATCTTACTTTCCTTATAGATACATAGAAAATAAAAGCAGAGAAATTAGCACAGAGATTCAACACACAGGGTTCCTATTGTCTGAACAAAGTAATACAACCCCTACATACACCACAGGGCAGGTAGAGCACAAACCTCCGAGTAGTGGGGGGTGGGGGAACCCTTAACAAAGGCCTACTTGGAGTCCCACCCAGGGAATCAAATCTCAAGAGCAAACTCCCAAGTAAAACACCAACCTCCCAGTATACATGGTTTTCAATAGGCTCAGAGCCAGAAGGCATCACAAACCCTTGTGGCTCAGGGCCTAATTAGCTTAGTAATTTCACACCTTAGCAAAGGTGTGAAAGCCTCCTGTAAGCAAGCTCCTCCTTCGGCTAGTTCCTCCCTCAATGGGCTCTATGTGACTCAGGATATATCACAGCTGTGACTGAAACAGCTATGTACCTTTAGACCTGGAAACATGGCTCCTGTTCCAAGGGAAAAAGGGACACATGTGGTCACACAGGCCTATTAATGGACAGGAAAGATCTTCCTATTCCATTAGCATTACAGCATCTGTTTGATGTTATTGTATAAATGTTGATTTACCTTTCTATTTCAAATTTCAAAAAGTAAGAGTATTGAATTTGATGACCTCTAAATGCTTTCCAGCTGTGTAATGGGCAGGCCTGACTTGAAGTGGTACTCAGTTTAAGTTTGGAATTGGAATGAAAGAAAACACTCATTGTCAGTCATTCAACAATTATAACAAAAAGAGGTTAATCTAGCCAAAACATAGAAAGGATATTCAACAAGGAGACTGTAGCGCTTAGCTTTTGTGGATGAGTGTGGTCAGCCAGGCAGAGTGATAATTAGATATGTCCACCAGATCTGAAGGACCCTGACTCCACATGGGGGGTGGGGATGGGTTATGCCTTTAGGTAACCAGGAAGTCATGTCAATACAGCCAAAAGCCAACAGGAATCGTCATTAAGGGAGATGCAGCTTTTGAATCTCCCTTAACCCCTGAAGGAATCAAGTCCCAGGGACAGCTTTGTTGCCTTTCAAGAAAAAACTTGCCTAATTCATGCTTTGAAGGAAAAGGAAATCCTGGAGAGAGTGGTCCTACCACAAGCTCTAAAATCCTATGTCCCCTCATCAGTCTGGTCCCAACTGCCCTTTTCAATGTTTCTTTCTCATAGTTTTCTATAAAAACCCTCTGTACCAGTCAAACTGATGTATTACTGTTTATTCCCTTAAACATACCTTTCATGTTTGTTTTTCCCTTGTTGTTACTGTTTTAGTTATATCCAACTCTTCATGACCCTACTTGGGGTTTTTTTTGCAAAGATCCTAGAGTGGTTTACCAATTCCTTCTCCAGCTCATTTTAAAGATGAGGGATTGAGGCAAACAGGGTGAGGTGATTTGCCCAGGGTTGCATTGCTAGCAAGTGTCTGAAGCCACATCTGAACTCAGGTCTTCCTGACTCTAGGCCCAGCACTGTAGGTTACACAGTACCACCTAGCTGCCCTTCATTATCATGCCTACTGCATTTTCTTATGCTATTCCTTCTTTCTGAATTCTATCCATCCTTCAAGGCAAAGCTCAAAGCCCATTTCTGCCTGCCCAGTCCACCCAGTCAGAAGGCAGTGAGTGATTCCTCTTGCCCTCAAATACTTGCAGTACAACACACATTTTCTTTACCAATCACTTAACTTTCTCTTCTGTTGCAATCGGTTACTCCCCTTGATAGCAGGAAGCTGCATGTCGATACAGGTATTGGGCACTCAGGAAATACTTGCAGACTGATATTATCGTTTCTATGACAACTACACATGTTCCCAAGTCATGTTCACTATTAATAAATATTTACAAAGAAAACCAAGTTAGGAGCCCTAGTGTTTATATTAAAAAATCAAAAGCATGGCATACTTACCCGCAATATTTTATTGGCCACTATGACTGGAGCCTCATCATTTACTGGTTGAACCATCACAAAGAGAGTTTGGGGCAAACTCTGTTTCCCAAGTTCTGTGTTATTCACAAAGACTGTAAAACTGTCAAGTAGTTCTTCACTGCCATCATGAACATAGTAAATTAATTCTTTTTCCACCTAACACAAAAAAAAATAAGCCAAATATTTAAGGGAATATTTTTTTAAAAGCTAAGAGCCCCTGGTTTGATTTTGTTGGGTTTTTTTTTTTTGCTTCTCCCCAAAACACAAAAACCCCTTCATCCCCACCAGGATTTCCTAAATCAAGTTTAACTTGTAATAATAGGCTGTGTGTATGTTTTCTGAAAAAACACTGGGCCCCAGACACACAAGAAAGCATAAGGACTACCTTTTCCCTACAAAAAAAAATTTTTTTAAAGAAAGACTAGGAAATATGGTGTAGTAGAGAGAGAATTGGGCAGAAAATCCAGAAGGCAGGGCCCATGTCCCAGGTCTGCTACCAAATAGCTACGTGACCTTGGGCAAGTCAAAACCAAGCCAAGAAATCCCCAAATGGGGTCACAAAGAGTCAGACATGACTGAAATAACTGAACAACAAATGCCAAAATCTTCTCCCTTTAAGAATGGTTTCAGGAAAACCTGGGAAAGCTTTTATGAACTGCTGCAAAGCAAAGTCAGCAGAACCAGGAGAGCACTCTATATCATAACAGCAACACTGTAAATACAGTCTCCTGTGAAAGACTTAGTAACTCCGACGAATATAATGATCTACCAAAGTCCAAAGAATTCATGGTGAAAAATGCAGTCCACCACCAGACAAACTCAGAGTGAAGACTGAAGTGTATTTTTTCTCTTTCTTTCCTTATCTCACTCAGAGTCCAGCTAATATAGAAATAGGTTTTATGCTACTTCATACACATAAAGGGTATGATATTTCTTGCCTTCTCTATGGGTGAAGGAGGGGATGTAAAGAGGGAGAGAATCTGAAACTGAAAACAAAAAGAAAATCTCCTTTTAACAGCTACACATCAGTCTAGGGTTAGCCTCCAAAACTCCAAGTCATTCCACTCCCTCTTTCATATGAAAGCCACATCTCTCATAATTCTTCCCATGTCCTCAGTTCTCGCCATCATTTCTTCAGTGACATTTCCCTGATTCCCTCATCACTGTGCCTGACGTCCTTCAGAGGTGCTACAAATGCTGATCTCCCTCTTCAAGGGTGGCTCAAAGAATAAGACTGAATGTTCTTGATCAGTGGTGTCATACTCAAATATAAACAGACCCCTACTGGGATACTGTAAGGATGCTGACTTTGAAAACCACAAATTAATATTATCTACGTTGCAATGTATATTTATTTTTGTTGTTGTTATTGTTAAACATTTCCCAATTACATTTTAATCTGGTTCCCCAATGTCCAAGTTGGACACCTCTGCTCTAGATAGGGCTGGACCAGTTCAGAATATAGTGAGATTATTATATCTTTAATCAAAAGTCACATTTTAAGCCACTGATAAATAATCATTTGGACTAAGAAAATGATGACAGCACATGTAATTACAAATCTACATTAAATATAATGTGGCAGTAACAACACTTCCATGCTTATATGTGTTCCCCTTTGAATCCCATTTTTATATCCTCTGTGTATTTTTTAAATGTTTCGTCAATACTCTTTTATTTTAAACATTCACAGCAGGCTATTGCGTAATATTTAGCCTGTGGTCAGTAAAAATGCCACAGCTACCAAACCAAGCTTTCTGCATCCTGTATTTGCGCAACTGGCTTTTGGAACTAAAATGCACAACTTAACATTTTTATCTCTGCTAAATTATATCTTGAGAGGTAGCATGGCATAATGTGGAAAAAGTCAGTCTTAGAATCAGAAGTATCCAGATTCAAGTCCTACCCCTGATGCACAGTTGGTACCTGACTGTAGGCCAGTTATCTAACCTCTTAATACCCTAGGCTACTCTCTAAAACTCCAACTAGAAGGCCTGCTGCTGATCCTCAGTGGAGGAAGAAGCTTCAAAAGCAGAAATTCCAGACTAAAAAATATATAACTATACATGATCATGTAGAATATGTTGATATAAACATATTAAGCATATGAGCATATTAAATATTATAAATATATAATTATAAAATCAATTCAATATAAATATATTAAATAACACACACACACACACACACATATATAAACCCTAGTAGATCTATCTGCATATATATATGTAAACATTGGCAGATCTATTCCACTTTCATACTCATTTGGTCCTATTTCCATTAACCAAGCTTCAAGGATTAATCTCATTCTAAGATCTCCGAAGGTGTATTTTCTCCAGAACTTTCTTTTGGTTGTTTTTTGAGTCAATACTACTCCTCTCTAATGTTGCAAATGCATTTGTATCTAATAAAATTATATTTTGATCTTTTGGGTCCGCTGTCCTACTCTATCAAAATCCAAAATAACAGCAATGTGTGACATCTATAAATCTGCTAAATGCTCCTTCTAGACCTTTATTAATGTCAATGATTAAAAAAACCCAAGGTCAAAAACAGAACTCCAAAGATTTGTGCTTTCAGCACCTTCAGTCTCAGAACTTGACAGGCTGACAAAGTGTCTATCTAAGCCAGCTAAAGTCACTAGTGTTTAAAGAAGGTAAAGCCACATTACTTGAGGATTTGCTTATTTTCATTAAAATAGTTGACACAGTTCAACAACTCTAGCTCCCTATGTCTATCATGTATGTTCAAGTTACTTCCTTTGACTCAAATTATTTGTTTCCAAGAGCATTTATACACACACCCACACAATGAAATATATAGGAAAATGTTGCTTCTACAAAAATATTATATAAATTCATTTGGGGGGAGAAAATGTGCTTCATGAAGAAAAAAACCTGGTTTCCCAATTCAATGCCCCCCCCCTACTTTTTCAATATAATCTGTATCCTATCCATTGTTTTAGGACCTACTCAAATCCCAGGATTTTCAGGAAGCCTTCCCTCTTTGCACCTAGCCATAGACAGTTTCTCATTCTGAATTCTCAGAGTACCCTATACTTCAATTAATTATTTGTTGTATTCTATTTTGTATTTTGGTTGTGTATACCTTTTATCTCCCATGCTAGATTTTAAGTTCCTTGAGGGCAGGAGCCCTCAGGCACCTACCGAAGTTCTTAGCAGACAGTAGGCACTAATTCATTAATAGTAACTGAATTATTAAAGAGAAGTTATACTTGCCAATATGTTTCTTTTAACCAATGGAAAGTAAAGTAACCTAGCCCAGAAGTTTTATCAAAACTGAGGAAAACTCTAGGTAATCAATATCAAAATCTTTACAATTGTTTCCCCTCCAGTCCTGCCAACAATTCTTTTCAACAAAAGGGGGGCAGCCAGAGCCTCCAGTTCTCTGAAAGTACACCCAGTAAGATTCCTAGGGTCACTTGAATCACTTAAATTGGAGCTATGGATGCTTTAAAACCTAGATATTAATGGCAGCTGCTACAAAGGAAGAGGGAGGGATGAGATTGGAAACAGGAGTAATTAATGGTACTCCTATTTGTTACTAGGACCTGTTGTTCAGTCACATGTAATTTAGACCTCATTTGGGGTTTTCTTGGCAAAGATACTGGAATGGTTTTGCCATTTTCTCCTCCAGCTCATTTTAAAGATGAGACTGGGGCAAACAGGGTTAAGTGATGTGCCAAGGGTCACACAGCTAGTAAGCTCTGAGGTCAAATTTGAACTCAGGAAGATGAGTATTCCTGACTTCAAGCCTTGGCCCTCTACCCACTGTGATCTCTGGCTGCTTCTTCTAGGGCCTATTCTTTCTATATTCAATTGAATAAACATTTACTAGGTGCTCACAAATGTCAGGTGTTTTGCTAAGCATTGGAAATACAAAGACAGAAAAAGGATACCAATCAAGGAACTTATATTCTACAAAGAATATATTATAAGTGAGATTCAGATACCAATTAAAGTGAAACATAACTACTTGAATATACAAACCCAATTATCTAGGCTTTGGTTTTGAAGAAGGAACTAAGGAATGAAAGCCAGAGGCTAGGCAGACAGTCACTGAGCAACAAAGACAGGACCAGAAGTCAATGTCTAAGGTTACTGTTTTTTAGGACTCTAGTGTAAGAAACAGATTACAGTCCCAACAAAGAGTTATCTTAATCCTTACTTAAATGACAAATTGTAAAAAAAAAAAAAAAGTTCTCACCCCACCCCTAACATGGACAAAGATAGTTCTAGAAGGTCCTTACCTGTTTTCTGGTAAACTTCATTAGTTTTATTCTTGGAAAATGAGAATTTTCAATATAACCATGTTTTGGTGATTCAACAAGGACAAATTCACAGTCAATTCCCACAAAATGGTGATTTGGAATTTTCAGGAAGTCCTTTAGAAGGGCTCTGGAGCCACCTTCTAGCACTGTGAAGTTCTGTATGACCAAAGGAATCAGCCTGGGGATAATATCCACCAAGATTTCTACACCACTGATGGTTTGGACACCATTTGTCACATCCAGCAAAAAGCGATCTTGCTGTTGGTCAGAAGCTGTCTGCTCATAATGGATATGACCATCATCAATATCTTGCTGAGTAAATGATGAAGGAGAATTCTCATCAGCATCCAAGTAATCTTCTGGGACAAATTTTTGGAGCTGTCCATGGATCGGAGGACTCTTAATGATGAACACTATTTCTGATGGAGAATTATTTTCATGTACAGCCTCAAGTGCAGATATACACAAAAATACACAGAGAGAAACAAATCACATTAAAATGAAGAGGGGAGGAAGATTCTTTAACTATGCACCCATCCCAGTTTAGCAATTTTTTATCTGTGTGACCCTGGGCACAATTTCTCTAGGCCTGTTTCTTTATCCAGCTTTAAAATAAAAAAAGAGGGTTAAACTAGACCGTCTCTGAGGGGTCCTTTCCAGCTCTAAAACTGGATTATATGGTCAAAATGCATGAATGGGTTGATTTTCGATGCAGTCAGTCAAGAGCATTTACTAAGGACCTAATCCAATCTATGCAGGAAACTACAAGATTCACAAAGCTGTCCCTAAGCTTTTTCTCTATTATCTCAAAAGGAAAAAATAAAGAGATAGGTCTCTGACACCTCTTTTCACAGGAAATCCATAGCACAAACTGTGAGGTCTCAACTCTAAGTCACGTCACCCTCCCTTCCCCCACTCAATAAACTCCAGTGGCTCCCTGTTGCCTTCAGAAGCACATACAAAATGGTCTGTTTGGCATTCAAAGCCCTAACCTAGCCTCCTCCTACCTTTCTGGTCGTCTTACACCATAGTCCCCAAGGGACACTGGTCTCCTCACTGTCCTACCAACAAGATGCTCCATCTCTACTCTGTTCATTTTCTCTGGTTGTCCCCCATGCTTGGAACACTCTCCCTCCCCCACTCCTACTGACTTCCTTGGTTTCCTTTAATTCCCAGCTAAATTTCCACCTTCTACAGGAAGCCTTCCCCAACCCCTCTTAATTCCAGTGCTTTCCCTCTTTTACTTATTTCCTAGTTATCCTGTATATAGCTTGCTTTGTATATTTTTGTTGGCATTTCGTCCCTCCCCCAGACTGTAAGCTCATTGAGGGCAGGGGCTATCTTTTTCTCTCTCTTTTTTTTTTAATTATTTATTTGTAGTTTTCAACATTCACTTCCATGTTTTAAATTTTCTCCCTCTCCCTCCCCAAGACAGCATGCAATCTAATATGGACTCTGCATATACATTCCTATTCAACATTCCTATTTTCACATTAGTCATGTTGTATAGAAGAATTATAGCAAATGGGAGAAACCACGAGAAAGAAAAAAAAAAACAAAACAAAAAAAAGAAAATAGTCTGTCTGCTTAGATCTGCGCTCAGACACCATAATTCCTTCTCTGGATGTGGATGGCATTTTCCATCATGAGTCCTTTGGAATTGTTTCAGGTCCTTGCATTGCTGAGAAAGGCTATGTCTTTTTCTTAATTTTGTAACCCCAGCACTTATCACAATGCCTAGCACAAGTCAGGCACTTAATAAATGTTTAATTAACTAAATTCAGCTACACACACAAGCACACATACACATACACACAATGATTCTGTGATTCCCTAAATAATGGGATCAAGCCTCATTATTCTTTTTATTCAATTTCAATAAATATTTGTTAAAATGTTTATTAAAAACTTGCTAACAGGTATTCATTTTTTTTTTTAATTTAAGAGAAAAGTAAAACTTACTTCTTAGCTAATAACAAACTGGGTTCTACCATGGCGATCCATGTGAGACCCCTGGTGGTGGTCATGTAAATGTCACTAACAGAAGTTGCAGAAAAATTCAGAAAGAACTGGCGAGAACTCCTAGGCACTGTGTCCATTTCTTCCAAACTTATCATTCAGTCAACTGCTTGGACTAGAATTCTCTATTCTTTATTTCATTTCCACCTGCCTTATAATAAAACTTGTATGCAGAGAATTATAGCTATAGAAGTGGGGAAGAGGGCACTCAGAGGCTATCCAATACAATCCTCTCATTTTCTAGATGATGAAAATGAGGCCCACAGAGCTTAAGTGACTTAACCGAGGTCACCCAAGTCATCATTGTTAGGAATGGGATTTGAATCCAGGGACTTAGAGGAGATGATAGTAACTGCCTATTTTCATTGTCATCTCTTGTAAATCACAGTTCTTATAGATTTCTAGCTTCACGGAGCTTTTATAGCTCCTTATATAACCTTTTAATTTGTGATCAGCAGGAGTGTATTACTTGCTAATCCTCAAATATTAATGACAAGAAGTGGGAAACTATAGGCCTTGTTCCTGCAGCAGAGAGCTTCTCTATAACATCCTTTTGCTCTGATGGTATGGGAAATCCTGAGCCAGTCAACCTTCTGAGCTCTGTATAACACATTTTGCAGCTGCCTAACTAGGAAGAGAAATTATGTTATTTTTACTACTATTTTTAGGAATTTCAGAAAAATGAAAAAAATTGATCAAAATTTGTAAACATGGAGTTGTTACATCAATGTATCCTGAGACAAAATGAACTATGGTGCCATCAAACCTAACAAAAATACTTTAATAAGTCTTCCTTTCCTTCTTAGGAATCTCTTCTCTTTCCAATAATGGGAAAACTCCCCAAATGAACAGTGTTGAAAACCTGGAACTTTCTCATCATACCTATATGACACCCTTCCCTGACTAAAGGGCATAGCTTCGGGACAAGAGTTAATTGGAGCATTGTGCAATTATGGGAATCTTAATACTCAGATAATGGAACAATGAAAGATGTATGTTAGTATTTTGTAAAATTAAACTACACATTTATCTTTTACCTTAATTGTTTGAGCTTGTTTCTAATGTAAACTAATATAATTTTAAATAAATACAATAGAAAAAAATTTATAAGTATCAGGAATCCAGAGTAAATTTAATTTTGTAAATTCTTTTAAAAAGAGTTTATTGGAATTAATATATAAATATCTTCCACAGGCATATGAGAATATGCCTAAGAGACTAGACCCTGTGGCTGTGGAAGAATGAGCATGGTTGGTGTTATGGATTCCGAGTCATTCTGTAGAAGACATAAGCACACATCTATATGTACTTTAAACCTACCTGCAGCTTTCTTCTACTGAGTTTCACTGATTTTCCTTCTTCAACTAAAAGGTTCTTGCTGTGAACAATTTGGGGGGGATGTTGGTGGCTTTCCAAGTACACCTGGACATGAATTCCAACATCCAAATGTGTATCTTTAACTTTTGCAGTCAAGTTGAACATATCAGCAAGGTGGTGGTTTTCATCATGCCTGTAAATCACATGTCCTTGCTTCAAGTCATTCTGGGAAAACGAAGTCGATGGCCTATTTTTCACTAAGACTCTGCCATACTTTGGAAGCAAAAAGATCTCATACTTGATCTCCGTGTCACTTCTGACGTCATGATTTGTGCTAACACTAAGGTTAGCAGTTGTGAGAGCTTTTTCACTTCCTTTTAGCACAAGCAATCCTGTGTTGTTGGCTACTTGCAGATAAGGCTCTGAAGCACTGACCTCTAAAAGGGAGGATGCGTAGTGGATGCCATCGGTGACAAACAGAACAAATCGGGCATAGTCTGCACCATGGTGCTTGAACAACACGCACCCTTCCTCTAGGTCTTCTTGTCTGAACTGGTAGAGCTTTTGGCTGGGATCACTAGCTAATACCAGATCACCATTTGGAATGCCCCGCCTGGTGTATAGCAACTGTCCATCATTAAAATCTGAATCAGGGTCATGGAAACAGAGATCCACCAAGGTCAATAAGCGCTGCCCATTTCTTACCACATGAAATACTTTATCCACCACACGTACAGGCTTCTCATCATTCCTCAGTTTCACAGAAATATTTACTTTGATATTGGGACCCACCCTGGTTTCCTTGTCTCCTGGTCCTTTGGTAGATGCCACAACAATGAATTCATCATACACAGTTTCAGAGTCATCATGGACATACATCAAATGTTCACCAATAATGTCCTGGTTAGTGAAAGTAGTTATGTTATCATTACTTCCCAGTGAATCTGAAGAATTAAGTTGTAGCTTCCCATGCTGAGGGCTCTTGGTGATTTTATAATGGAAAACCTGATTACCCAAAGTTCTCACAAATAATTCTGTTTTGGTGATTAACTTCCCTTCCCCTTCAATTACAGAAAATCCTTTGTTGGTTAAAATGATGTTATTGTGACCTGTTCTGATATTTATTGTGAAGATATAAACCTTTGATTCTGTATAGCTGGTACCAATCAAGAATCTGAATGAATCCTGTGCGTTTTCCTGTAATTCCTCAAGCAGCTGGTAAGCAACTTCATTATCTAGGATATTTTTTTGGCTGAAGGTGGAGTTTAGTTTTAAAACACTGCTACCAAGCAGCAGTTTTCCTTTCATAGGCAGGGAGAGCAACTTAAAATGAAGCTCGCTCTCAAGCACCTTCATATTTTCCATCTTAACCATTAAGTGATCTGAAGTTAACAGTTTTTTATCCATTGTATCAATATTTAGGGGACCATTTTTCACTAATTTATACTTCAGCCAGTATATGGCTATGGGAAACACCAGTTCTTCACTGACTTTATTTTCAATGCTAATTTTAAATGTAAAATAATCAGTGATGTTTTCGGGTTGAGATTCTTTAAAGGTACTACAGTACCTTACCCGATCTCGATCAATGGAACGCTGAGAAAAAGTGTCGACAAGCTTCCATTCGCCACTGGAACTTCGTCTTTGAATCTGACCAAAAAGAGGATGTTGGATAATGTCGAAGCGTATCTCCATCTCCTGCTCCCCAGCATTAATCTGTACTGACAGGTTGCTACGGGTAATCAGAACTATGCTGCCCTGTTGAACAACCACTCCAGTGTTATTTACCACTTCATAATCCCAAGGGATGGTCTTGATGCGTAATACAGTTGTATTACTAACCAACTCCCCATCACTTACTCGTAAGACAATACGGGAATTCTGGAGCCCATGATGCACATAGAATATTCTGCCATTTTGTAAATCCTTATTTGTAAAGGTATTAATTATTTTTCCAGGATGCTTAGAGTTTTCTAAATATCCAGTATCAGCATTGAGGTTTCCAAGTACGGAAAAAGTCAGGTCCGATGGGTTGGTATCTGGGTCCAATACCTTTATCATGTTAGATGTCAATCGCTTCTTGGAGTTCTCTAACAGAAGAAGCAAATTTCCTTCTGGAAGGGAAAGCTCTGGAGGGTCATTTACTGGACTGATAGTAATGTTAAACACATACTGACAATTTCCTTGCAGATGGAAAAGGAAAGGAACTTCCTTCTCTTCAATCATAGAGACAGAGAATACAAAATGATCTCTGGTGCTTTCAGAGCCATCATGAATGTACAAAATCCTTTCTTGCCACAAATCTAGCATCGTAAAACTTGCTTCCTCCTGGGATTCAGGTGCAACATCTAATCTCACGTCTCCATGAATAGGTTTTTCCTTAATGTGAAACAGGACTTGGAAATTATGAATTTCTAATTCCTTAAATTCCAAATTCATCCTAATATGTTTACTTCCAATCGGGGCTTGTCCACCTTCCTGAACTACCAAGTTATTCAAAGCCAAGAAATTACTGCTGTTCCCTTGAAGGGAAGATTTGAAGCTTTCAGGAGGAGTGCTAGAAGAGGGAATTGTTGTCTGAAATGTCCTTTTTTCAATTGTTGCTACAGAAGTATTTGAAATATCGGCACTTTTAGTATTACATCCTGCTGAAATATCTTTAGAAACAAGGGCATTCTTTAGTGATAGCTTTTCCGAGTTAACCTTCAGGCCTCTCAAGCAGCCTTTGAAGGAGCCACCTCTGGCAGACTTCCTAGAAACAGGGGTAAATTTTAACTTCTTTATTTCTGACCAGGTGCTGTTATCAACACCTCCCACAAAGAGTGGACCTTTACATTCAAATGCCCTGCTGTGTAGAGGCAGGGATATTCTGACTCTTTCTTCATCGACCAGCAAGCTGAAATACCTCCTGGCGAACTGGAGTTGAACAAAATGCCACTCATTGTCACTAATTAAACTAAGGCAAGGAAGCTCAGTTTTAGTTTGATTCCTTCTAACATGAGCCTTAATGAGTCCAGCTTCTATTTCCAAAGCAACAAAGTCCCCTGATCTTCCAGACTGATAGAGAAGCAAACCCTGGTCAGCTCCAGTCTGAAAAGTGAATTCCCAAAGCCCTTCTCCCTTGATGTTGCACCCTGGGAAGGTGACATAAGATTTGGAGCTAAAGAAATTGACAGCTTCATTTTCACCTGCAAAGAATTCATCACTACATCCAAACGATACCTCATGAACCTTCTTAAATCCAGGATAAGATCTGAGGGAGTTCAGAATCTTGTGCTGGTTAAATGTCACCTCCTCCATACATCCTCGGAAATTAGAGTGTCCTCTTTCTAAGTAAGGGACATCAAGACCACTGCTCCCTCCAACATATATTCCTTGCTGAATATTCAATCCATGTATCCTCCCTGATATTATCCCATTGGTCCTATAGAGTTTGTCAACAAGCAGAGTGACAGTATCACGAGCATGATGTAATTCAACCACATGCCAAGCCAGGTCATCCAGACGTGATTTTTGTTGAGAATGTAGCACCAATTCACCTACACCCAAATTCACTCTCACCTGGAAAGAAGGAGACTAGAATTAGCCAATCATATATCTCTATCTTTAATATGTCTATATTTATATCTATAGTTGAACACTAAGCATACAGGGGCTCTTTAAAAAAACAATGCAGGAAAACTGAACACTACTATGACTCTCCCATTTTTATACCCTAAATGTCAATTAAAGTAAGGCCAAACTTCAGAGTCATAACTACTGAGATAGGCTGTTAAAAGTAGATAGTGCTATGAATATTAAAGTCAATATATAATATAATGTATACTATAATATATTATAATATGGTACATGACACTAATATGGTATATAACACTAATATAGTATATATCATAACAATAATATAATATAATGTATAGTAATATAATAATAATAATTAGCATTTACTATAATGCTTTAAGGTTTCCAAAGAGCTTTACAAATATTATCTCCTCCCAAGAATCCTGGGTCGTGGATGCTATTATAAATGGAGAAACTGAGGCAGGCAACGGTTAAGTGACTTAAGCAGAGTCACAAAGCAAGTGTCTGAAGCTGGATCTGAACTCAGATCTTCCTGATTCTAAGTCTGGCCCTCTATACACTGTGTCACCTAGCTCTCTATTCCTACAAGATTAAAAGTATTAAATAATTTTTGTTTTCTTTTTTTCCCATGATTGTACCCCCCTTTAGAAGTTATGTTAAGCATCCCACGCTATGTTTACCATTATGTAATATATCCATTACATCTTCCATATATATAAATATACTTATTATGTTATATATTATTGCTATTGTTGAGTCATTTCAGTCATGTCCAACTTTCCATGACCCCATTTGGGGTTTTCTTGGCAAAGATACCAGAGTAGTTTGCCATCTCCTTCTCCAGCTCATTTTACAGATAAGGAACAGAGGCAAACAAGGATAAGTGACTTGCCCAGGGTCACACAGGTAATAAATGTCTGAGGCCAGATTTGAACTCAGTTACTCCTGACTCAAGGACCAGTTCTCTATCCACTGTGTCACCTACCTGTCCTCTGCTATATACACATAAATGCAAATATTTATTATATATACCATACAGTCATTGTTTTATATAAATTTCTATCTATAGCACATATTTATTGTTATATATAGAAATAGAAGTTTATTATGTAATATATATTTATTGTTACAGAACAAATACAACTGATTATATACAATATATTCATTATGTTATATACACACAAATACAAAGATTATATAGAATATATATTAATTACATTACATATAGATATATACAAAAATATAAATATTTTAAAGAAATGCACCCGTAGGTTTCCTGAAATGAGTTCCACTGCACAATAACCATCTTTTCCAGATGCTAGAAAAAGTAATCCATGTGGTTTGCTGGTCTGAAATTTTAAATGAAGGGATAAGTCTGGAGAAGCTTCTATGACATTCAGTTCCACAAAGCTTTCACCAAAAAAAGAGGCTACAAAAAAATAAAAAAGAATGACTTAAAATTTATAAAAAAAGATTAGTTCTGAGTTCATACTAAAACACACAATTTATAAAGATATTAATAATACAGGAAAGCAGAGGTTTTAGTGATCTTTTTTAAACTTGCCTTACAAAAGAAAAGGCAACATATTAGATATATTATATAGGAGCTCCCAAAAGAGTTGGTAAAGTTATAACCTCTAATAATTTAATAATTTAAAACTGCAATAAAACTTTTGGGATAACATGTATTCCCCCACCTCCCATAGAGATTTGTGGTTTTATATATAATCATCTCATTTGTTATGTTTCATAGATGGAAATGGTCTCCTTTTTTATACATAGAAATATATTCTCATTCAATTAAAAAAAAACAACCTGCTCATCCCAGATTATAGCATCATAGATTTAGAGCAGGAAAGGATTTCTGGGGCCATTTAGTCCATCCCACTTATTTCATAGATGAGAAAACTGAGGCACAAAAAGAATCAGTGAGCTCCTCGAGGTCACTCCTTAGCTAGACTGTCCCTGATCTGGGATCTAAAGCTCAGTTTTCCTGACTCCAGGCTTAGAGCCCTCTCCCTGCCACCGTTGTATTGTAGCAGTAAACATAAGTACCTGCTACCCTAGGAATCATTTATTCAGAATTTTTAGAGCTGGAAGGTACCTTCCTACCTCCTTATTCTGAAAATCAAGTATCTGGGGCTGAGACAAGCTAAAAGATTTGCTATAGTTAGACAATGGCAGAACCAGAAAAATATTTTTGCCTTCCTGATTCTCTTTCTAGTTCTCTTTGCACTAAACAAAATAGATTCTGAATGAAAACATTCTACAGATTACCTGATGTAGTGAGTGAATGAAACCCCCCCCCCAAAAAAAAATTAAAGTGATTTCTGATGCAGTAACAAAAGTATAATGGATAGAAGAAGAGGTGGGTTAGCCCTGCAGCACTCTGTCCTGATCCAGACCACATCTGGAATCTTGTGCTCAATTATGGGCACCACATTTAGGAAAAAACATCAATTAGCTGAAGAATGTCTAGATCAGAAATTTTTTACCCCCCTCCTTTTTTTAGGGTCATGGACCCCTTTGGTAATCTGGTAAAACCCAGGAATCTTTCTCAGAATAATTTTTAAATGCATAAGATAAAACATGGGGTTACAAAGGAAACTAATTATATTGAAAAGCAATTAGATAAATAGAAAAAAAATTAAGTTTACAGACCTCAGATTTAGAACCCAATACCTAAAGAGGAACAAGCATTTGTTAAGTACCTACTATACACCGAGCACTGTTCTCTAGGCACTTTTTACAAATGTTACCTCATTTGTCATCACAATATTGGGAGGCAGGTGCTATTATTATGTCCATTTTATAGCTGAGGAACCTGAGGCAGACAGTGGTTAAGTGACTTGTCCAGGATATCTAGCAAGTACCAAGGCCAAATTTCAAGTCAAGTTGTTCCTGACCCTGTGCTCTATCCACTCTGTCACCTAAATGATTCTGGAGGAATGAGACTGAAAGAAGACTTAAAACCATGGATAGACTGAATGAATTGGGGACCTGGATAAAGAAAAGGCTGCCAGTCTACATAAGTTAGATGACTGTCACATAAAAGAGAGATTTGTTTTTCTTGGCCCAGGAGCGCAGAACTACCAGTAATGGGTGGAAGCTGCAGAGACACAGATTTTGGCTTAATTTAAGGGAAAATTTCTCAACAATTAGAATGCCAAATTCCAAAAGTGGAATGGACTACATCAGGAAGCACGCCCATCACTAGAGGTCCTCAAGTGGAATTTGGATAATCACATGGGGATGTGGTGGAGAATATTCCTATTCAGGAGTTGGACCAGATGACCTCTGAGGTCCTTTTCACTTTGAGATTGCATGACTACTCTCTGTCCAACACAAGCAGGGAAAAGAGGTTGAGGGTTTGAGGGGGGGGCGAAGTATGGGTAGAGAAGTCAAATAAACAATTGCTCTCCACTCTATAAAAACATTTTTTTAAAAATCTATAATAGTTCCAAAAACATTCAAAAGTGAAATGAAGCATCAACCCCCTGGAATTCTTAAAATCCTCCCCCCCACCACCATATTTGATAAATCTAGTATGATGCATTATTGCATTTACAAAACTAGGGAATGTTTTCTAAATCATAAGACTCCTCAGAATGACTAAGTAATGTTTATTAATAATACCACTATGTTTTCCTACATTTTACCTCACTGGCAGCCATTCAAATACAGCCTAAGCTGGTAACAGGAAAAATTAACTGCCTCAGGATAGTTTAACTAAGCTATTGGATGAAAACTGTGTCCTGGACCCAGTTCTCTGGTCTTGCGGATGACAAATTCCCAACATCCCAAATGACAATAATTTTGGAGATCTCTTTTGGGAAGCTTAACTTTGGGGGGGGGGTTAGGGGAAAAGCACCTACTACGCCCCAAGCACTGTGATAAGTGCTTTGCAAATATTATTTCATTTGATCATCCCAACTTTAGGAGGTAGTTGCTATTATCCTCATTTAATAGTTGAGGAAACTATGGCAAACAGAGGTTAAGTGATTTGCCCAGGGTCACACAGTAAGTATCTAAGGTCATAGTTATACTAGGTCTTTCTAATACCGGGTCTAGTGCTCCAACCACTGTACTAAGTAAAAAGAACCACAGGAGTATAGACTACTCAGAAATGTCATGCTTTTATCGCATGAATTCTTTTTTGAGAAAAGATTTGGAAAGAGCATAGCAAACACCAAGCAACACAATTTTTATTTTAAATAAAACCAATCAAGACAGGAAGCAACTGACTACTAATGTGGGCATCATTTTTGAATCACCTTTCTACACACACAGGTCACAGAATCATTAAAGCAAAAATCAAAATCAAAATCCCCAATTAAAAGTCTAAAGATAAAAATGTGGTGGTGGAAGGGCAGAGGTTCCCAAAGTGGGTGATACCATCCCCGAGAGGCCCTGGAATGATCCATGGGGCGGTAATACCCTGCCAGTGAATAAAAATAAGGGAACAGTAGAAGCATAAGGACAGAAGAGAATAGAAGAAAAACCTGAAAAAACATTCATAAATGTTTCATCTGTTGCGTAACAGTTAAATTTGTAGCGATTACATTATTTTCCAAATAAATACACAAAATGCAAGTTATAACAGATCATGGTCAAGTCTAACAACAGGTCTTAACAAGCAAGTGTTGGTAGGTGAATGTGTCACACATTGTTGGGAAGTCCTGGAGGTATCTATAGGAATGTGTCCTTGTAATGACTTGTTTATGATATAATACTATTGGTTACATGACGCAATATTGCGTCATCAAAATTTTAATGCAGGAAAACCCCCCAGAAATTTACAATAAATTATTAAATTTAAGATAAGTCATTTTAAAAAAATACATCTTATATTTTTAGGAATGATGCAAATTAAAAAAAAAAGTTAGAGGGTTAAAGAAAGTAGATTTCCAGGGGCTCTGAGTAATTTTAAAGGGGGTTGTTCCCAAATAAGTTTGGGAACCTCTTAGCTAGATGATCTCTGAGGTACCTCTAAATCCATGATCCTCTCATCCTAAGGTAACACAACATCACTGACACAAGAAGGAGGAGGAAGAGAATCAAGGAATAAGAGAGTTCAAGGATTGCATTGATATTCAAAAGATGTTAAAAGAAGTGGATAAAGGTATCCAGCATGATAAGTACCTCTTCATGGTTCTTCCTGATTCCAAGTTCAATATTCATTCCATTACTCCATGAGACAGTGTTGTTGACCTAAAGGGCAGAGACCAGACCAGGCCAAGAAAAGCTCAGCCCCAGCCCTAGTCCACTGCTTTGGAATCCCCAAAGTGTCATCTCCTTTCCCTCCTTACCTTTCTGCCAATGCCCCTTTCTCCTTTACCCTCCTTATCCCTACAGGCGCAGACCTGGCCCCCTCCATCCCCACACACTGCTGGGGTGGAGATGACTATTCACTGGTTAGATGAGAAAGGAGTCACCAACCACAATTCTGTCAGTACAATTAAGAGCAACAGGGCTTTACCATCTGCCTGGCTGCTGTGCCCCTCCAGTTCCTAGGGATGGCCCTTATGAGAGACCCCAAGGACTCTGGGCCTTTTTGATTCCCTTTTGCCATGGAACCATACTAAAATAGTCTTTCTCCTATTAGGATGTGAGAACTTAAAAAATGCTTCTTCATTTGTTTCATTTAATATAGATCAAGAACATCATTAATATCATCTAAATATATGTGTATCTATGTATACATATACATTATATATATATACACACACACATATTATATTTGTGGTTGTTCAGTTGTTTTCAGTCGTATCTGACTCTTCCTGACCCCTTTTGGGGTTTTCTTGGCAAATACTAGAGCGGTTTACCATTTCCTTCTCTGACTCATTTTACAAATGAGGAAACTGAGGCAAACAAGGTTAAGTGATTTGCCCAGCATCACTCAACTAGTGTCTGAGACCAGATTTAAACTCATGAAAAAGAGTCTTCACGACACCAGTCCTGGCACTCTATTTACTGTGCCACCTAGCTGCCTACACACAGACACTTACACATACTCAACACAAAATGGTGCCACTAATAGTTGGTTTTAACCTGTATTTTGTTTTGTTTTGTTTTATAATTTCCATCAGTGCATTTGTGTGCAACAAAAGAGCAGCTGTAGCTGCTTTACTGTGAGAGACATCCTTAGTCTAGGAATAAACAATATTCATTTGGAAAGCCAGGAAGGTTTTCATTACATTTATTCTTTCTGAATAAATGGGTAGCTCCTTTAATGGAGCACACTGACTCAGACAAATGTGAGCCCTTTTATGCTGCTTCCATTCAAATTTCCCACCTTGTTCTCCATTGGCTAGGTGCAACCTCCCAAGCTGCCTATGTCTTACCTTTCTCAAGCATCTCATCAATCATGGGTACAAGCCTCTAACCCCTACCTGATCAGAAGCCTCGCCCAGCTAGATCACAGCTCTGATTAGAACGAGTCACCTCTAACCCACATTCTGCTATCACTCAAAGATAGGAGTACTTTAATCCTGTGGAAACAAAATTCCTCCCATTGTTTCCCACAATATGGAACCTGGCAGCATCCAAATGGAATCTGGGTGCAAGTTAACTTGATACTGGCCTCATCCAACATTCCTAAACTTTTCTCACATAGTTGGTAATGATAAGAAATACAAATGCTTTATTTCCACTGTAGGGGTAAAGATTTGGAAATGGGGGTGGTGGTGGTTGTAGTTTTTACATATGGTTTTATTTCTAAAACATTACACCCCTCCGAATTTACATGGGGGGGTCATGACAAGAAAGGGGTTTTAAGGTAATTTTTAAAAAATGCCTTTGGGCTGTGTGTTTATGCACTCACTGTACTTTCATAATAGGCACTTTTCTGGTAATTCTATAGAGTGCCTGTTATACAATAATCATGGCAATGATAATTAAGACTAAGCTATTTTCATAAACCAACTTCTTGGAATGAACAAAGCAAGCCTAACCTAGACTTAATCTGGGCAACATGCATTCTTTAGCCATATGGTTTTCCAATGTGGATTGTTAAATCCATCTCTTTTGTGTGACTGAGGAAGCCCTGTAATGTCTCAATTTAGACATCAGAGAAATGATTATTAGTAACCAATGACTTGGGGAGATCCAGAGTTCCCTACTTTTACTAAAGGCTTGATTTCAGAAGTTCAGTCTCTTTTGAAGGGCATTATTGATAATGAGATTGGATTAACTTTCTTAACAATCTTGCTCAGACCCCACTTAGGGGGTCTTAGGGCTGTTCTACTTAGGTTGGGTGGGGATAAATTCTCTGAATAGATTGCCCAAGGTTGGGGGTGGTCTGGGTATATAGAGAGTCTCTCTTTGACGTGATGCCCCTCTCAGCCCCTCATTGATTACAAAATTCATTCTCTCTTTAATTAACCAGAGTTGATTGCCACCCCCCAACACCCCTCTTTCAAAGGGCATATAAGTATGAGCCTGCCACCATGATTGCCTTTGGCATTAGAAAGTGCTACTGGGCCTTTTATTAAAATGTTATTATTAATAAAATGACTAAATTTTCCAGAAATTATATCTTTCGACCTTTTTAAACATCACAGAAACTTTGCTCTTTCTTGTCTTTGTTACAAGATAGCTAGACAGAGCTGTCGGTAGAGTGTTGGACCTGGAGTCAGGAAGACCTAAATTCAAATCCTGTTTCAAACCATTACTAACTGTGTGACCCTAGGCAAGTCCCTTAACCGCTCAGGCTCAGTTTCTGCATCTGCAAAATGGGGATAATAATAGAGCCTATCTCCCAGAGTTGCTGTGAAGACAAAATGAGAAAAATATTTGTAAAGCACTTCATAAACCTTAAAATGCTATATAAATACAAGCTACTAAAATTATTATTTCACTTGAGATTAGAATTCGTTTGGAACGTGAACCTCTTGCTTCACCTGTGAACTTTCCTTTGACATTTATGAAGTGTTCTTGTAATGGAGTTTTTATAACATATATAACTCTATATGCAACAGAACATTTCTGCATCTTATCCAAAGACTTATGCTCCACTTCTGCCTCCTCCTGGCTGCGTGACCCAAGCCAAGTCACAACCTCTAAGTGCTCTGGTCAACTCTCTATGAGTCTAATTCTCAAAGAAGATGCTGACACATCCGGGAGGTGGAGTCTGTTCATCCAGAAGTTCCCACTACCAATTAAATTTCAGATTCCTATTGTGAAAATACCAAAATTAATATTACCTCTGATTTGATTTCTACTATGTAATGATTATATTTTCTATTAATTTTATAACTGTGTCTGCATTCACCTGGTTGGAGTTTAGCATAGGAATCCAGCCAAGGGAAAGGTTGTTTTTTCTCATGCCAGTGCCCCTTGGGATACTTCATGGATGTCCATTTGTTTAACCCCACAAAATTACCATCCCCAAAAGATAGGGTCTCTCCTTTCCTGTTTTTGTGTAGCCAAAGGAGCTTTTATCTCTTCCAGGGAGACAGCATGTCTGTTACTTATGATCCCCTAGAAAAGACTACAGGATACAGATGGGCCTCCATAAAACAATGAACATTTCTTAATTGTTAGAGAGGGAGTGATTAGCCTTACCTGAAGGCCAGCACACCTTTCTCAGTACAACTAGTGGTACTATTCCTGCCCCAACCCTACAACCTATCACCCTTTCTCCATGCCTAACAAGACCCCCTTCTTCGATGTGTGTTAATAAAGAGGATCCCAGCCTCACTGAGGTGGCCAGTCTGACCTGACTTGTTAACAAATTACATTCATTTTTCTCCGGGAATGCTCCTCAGGTTACCTTTATTGCATTTTATTTACCACACTCCTATCCAAAGAGTTTTCAGGGTAGAAATTAACTCAAACAACCTGCCAAAAAGATCACCGTCTAATTCGTTGAAAGTAGCCCTAGAAAGAAAGTGTTCAACAGTATAAAGCAATAGAAGTTACTCCTCTAACCTTTCACATCGGAACTGAAGAGTAATGAGGGAAGCAAATGTTTGACCTTGACTGGGCATTAGAAATGTTTGCTGGATGGCTGCACTGTGGGCGGCCAGCCAGGTATCCAACAGGCAGGAGTCGGGAAGAAAGGGTTTGCCTAAACATGCACAGGCCAGACTTCTCCCTCCACCCACCTGGTCTCTGCAGACACACCGCAGACATAAACAATACACAGCTGCCCACATCCTTGAGGGCCCCTTTGGGTAGTAGGTTCTGCTATAGTAAGTCAGCTTCAGTTTATTCCCCAGGGGATCTTTCCTGCTGTCCAATTCAAGTCTTCACTCATCACTAGGGATGCTAAATGACATTCAGGACAAGCACACTGACATTTTTTTTTCTTCCAAAAAAATTGATTGGAGGAGAAATGTCCGCAAGTTATATATTAAGAAGAGGAGGAGTGGAATTCAGGGGAACTCTCTTCCTTGGAGAGAATGTAGGCTTGTTGAGGGCAAGGCAAATACTCTTAGATTGAAAACAAATAAAAAGATGGCTGAGAAGCAGCCCAAGAAGCACCAGTCAACAGAAAGAGAATGGGAAAAAAATCTTGAAGTTTCAAAAAATTTAACCCAGCTTCTGCAAATTCAAAGTCACCATCCAGCTGGCCATGCTACTCCTTCTGTCTCCAGAGGGGCAGAGGGCTTTGTCTCCTGAATTGTTAGACTCTGGATGTACAGTTAAGATGGCTGGCCTCTGAGTCAGGGGATCTGGATTCAAATCCTGGCTTTGCCATTGGTACTTATATCACTCTGGACAAGTTACTTAATTTCTCTGGGCCTCAGTTTCCTCTGATGTAAAATGGGGTGGGGGTGTAGATATCTGCTAAGATCCTTTCCAATGCTAGAGCTAGTATTTCTTCTCCTTTCTACACATTGTGGTCCAAACTCAGGAACTTCCCATTGTTCTGTTCCTTTGAGGAGGATCCCTTATTTTCTTCTAAGATTTTTCATTTAAAATCTACGGCATGTTCTTGCCATAGAAAGAAGGGAGGAAGGGAGGAAGGGAGGAAGGAAGGAAGGAAGGAAGGAAGGAAGGAAGGAAGGAAGGAAGGAAGGAAGGAAGGAAGAAGGAAGGAAGAAAGAAAGAAAGAGAAAGAAAGAGAGAGAAAGAAAAGGAAGGACGGAAGGAGAGAGAAAGAGAGAAAGGAATGGAGGAATGAAAAAAGAAAGAAAGGGAGAAAGAAAGAAAGAGAAAGGAAGGGAGGGAGGGAGGAGGAAAGAAAGAAAGAAGGAAAGAGAGAGAAAGAGAAAGGAAGGAAGGAAGAGAGGAAGGAAGGAAGGAAGGAAGGAAGAAAGGAAGGAAGGAAGGAAGGGAGAAAAACCATATATGTAACAGAATGGTTTTGCATCTTATCCAAAGAGTTAAGTGTATCTCTATACTTATCCTTCTCTAGATGTAGACAGATTCTTTAAAGACCACACATATCTAACAGCTGTCCCTCTACCTACATCTTAAACTAGAAGTTAAGATTCCAGAGGAGGAAAGAATTAGCAACCTTTCCCATTTCCCTTTCAGGTTCTTACCATATTCTTTGCATCTAGTACTCCAGGCAGCCAGATGGTCCACTGGACAGAGCACTGGGCCTAGAGCCAGGAAGACCTGAATTCAAATGCTGCCTCAGTCACTTAACCCTGTTTGCCTTAGTTTTCTCATCAGTAGAATGAGTTGGAGAAGGAAATGGCAAACCACTGCAGGATCTTTGCCAAGAAAACCCCAAATGGGGTCATGACTAAGCAGACAAAACTGAACACGCTAGGCCCCTCTTCTTCCATTCCCCACCCTACACCTTCTTCCACCCCCTATTCCTCTGGCTTTTAGGTACAAACTCAGAGCCCTTCCGATGGCCTGGTGGGTCAGGCCTCCATATTTGTTAGTATGTACAAGCACCTGCCCCTCTCCCTATCAGATTATCTCAGTTAAAGATGGATTTTAAGCTATTAAGGTCTGAATTTTGACTGTCCAAGAAGGCCTCTTTCATTTATCACACCTGCCACCATATAACTGTCCCTTAAAAGTTTTATTTTACCTTTCTTAGAACCAGTTACTGCTGATTGGATGGGATGTGCCTCTGAATCTCATGAAACAAGATACTGATTATGGAATGAAAGCAATGTATGGGAAGAGAGGCAGAAGGTTCAACAGACCTTTAAATTCCCTCTGCTTATTCTTCTCTTCCCCCACCCCTCTACCTTTTCTCTTTTCTCCCTCCCTTCATCTCCACCCCCAATGGTTACATTCCCCACCAACGGACACAGACACGCATGCCTGTTGGCTGATGAGGCAGAAAGATTTCTAGGTTTGGCTCTGCCATCTAATGCTGTGCCCACTCACCTGGAGTTAAATTTCCAGTAAGCAGCTATGAAGTCTGGTCCCTGCCTACCGCCACAGACACTGGGGCAGCATTAGCACCAGCAGAGGCAGAGATGCACTAAAGCAATGCATTCCTCAAATGCCTGCCTGTTTTGATGGCAAAAAGGTACCTTTCCAGAGCAGTATTATTAGCTGCCAGGCAGACTTATTTGGAAATGGAACAGTGGTCAAAAAGACCAAGGTTAGAGATGCAGCTGGGCTGTGAGCTAGCCAAATGACCTTGGGCTAGTCTGTCATGCTATTTAATGACTTAACTGTATCACTCTCGACAAGCCTCAGTTTCTTCCTCTGTAAAATGACAGGGTGGATAAGATCACCGAGGTCCCTTTCAGTCCTAACATTCTAGCCCAGCAGTTCTTAAACTTTTTGGTCTCAGGAACCCCTTCACAATCTTAAAAATTAGTGAATACCCCTTTTATTTGATCCTTTTTCTTTTGAGGCAATCAGAGGTAAGTGACTTGCCCAGGACCACACAGCTAGTAAATAAGGCTGCATTTGAACTCAGGTTCTCCTGACTCCAGGGCCGGAGCTCCAACCCCTGTACCACCCAGCTGCTCCTCCTTTTGTATGCTCTTTAAAATTATTGGGGACCCCAAAGAGCTTTTGATAACATGGGTTATACCTATCAATATTTACTGGATGAGAAATTAAAACTGATGCATTTAAAAATATTTCTTTTTCTTTTTTCTTTTTTTTTGCTTTGTGGGGGGCAATTGGGGTTAAGTGACTTTCCCAAAGTCACACAGCTAGTATGTGTGTCAAGTGTCTGAGGCTGATTTTGAACTCAGCTCCTCCTGACTCCAGGGCCGGTGCTCTATTCACTGTGCCACCTAGCCACCCCAAAATATTTCTTTATTAAATCATTTAAAAGAACAATAGCAAACCCATTACATGTTAACATAAATAAAATTTTTATGGAAAATTTTATTTTCTAAAGCAAAAAGAATTAGTAAGAAAAGTGGCATTGGTTTTCATATTTTTGCAAATATTTTTAATGTCCAGCTAACAGAAGACAGCTGGACTCTCATCCGTGCTTCTGGATTCAGTCGATTGAAATACATTATTTAGACAGCAGCATATGAAGAAAATTCAGCACCACACAGATATGTAAATAGAAGAGGGAAGATAATTCTAACAGATTACTAACATTTTAATTATTATGAAAATAGTTCTTGACTTCTTGGGTCCACTGAAAGGGTCTCAGAACCCTCAGAGATGTCTGGGCCAACTTGAGAACGGATAATGGGAAAGATTGAAGGCAAAAGGGAAAGGGGATGGCAGAGGATGAGACAGATAGATGGTTTCATGGAAACAACGAACATGAATTTGGACAGACTTCAAGAGATGGTGGAGTACAGAAGGGCCTGACGTGCTCTGGTCTATGGGGTGTAAAAGAGTTGGACATGACTGAATGACCAAACAACAAGTCTAGCCCAAATGTTCAGATACTCAACATACCAGACCAGGGGTATAAACAGTTATGACAATGCTGTCAATAGTAATCAAAAGAGGCACTCTACTACCAATGCCCTGAAAAATCTAACAGATTATTATACAGATAATACAGAAATTAGACACCTTTCCAGAGTCCAGGCTGCATACACATGAAAAACCACATGTGACTCAGAAGCCTCAATCCAAATACCACTGTGTTAGACAAAAGTGACCTTTTAATAGTAAATTAAAATGTGTTTCACTAGAGAAATTTTTTGCTATGCTTATCAAGAACTGTGAGCTCACTTCACAAGAGAGTTTTCCATTCAGTTTATCAAGGCAGCAGCTTGAATACAAGCAGGGAATCAATGAAGTGATTAATCCCCTGAATGAGGAACTCCAGAAGGAGAAATCCCTCAGCCAACAGGAGATGCAACCCATCTATAACTTAGTACATAAAATCGAGGCAGTTGCCCAATGCACAGTGCTGCGATGACTTAATATAGTTAATAAATGTCAGAGGCCAGATTTTAATCCAACTCTTCCTGACTTGAAATCCAGCAGTCTCATTCTATCTCTCCTGCCTATATAAAGTGATTTCACCCTAATAATAAACCTGTAATTTGCTCTAAATTACATAATTTACATATGCCAACAAAACAAAACATTTGGCAGGTTCTGTCTCCAATATTCCATTTGCACCCTCAGAATTATGAATGCAAGGTATTGTAACCCAAACGCTGGGGAATTTCTTACTCTAGTACTCTATACCCATATGCTACATCTCAGTGTTCACCTGGCTGCCAAAACATAAAATGACACTGATTGGTTCTTTATCCCCAAACGACGCCCCATTGCTGCCTTCCTCATAGACTGACTGACCAATCAGATGCTATGCATGGTACTTACCTGCTTTATAGTCTAACAGGTATAACCAGGTTCCCCTCTGTATCAGACTTATCTTGGTGACAACAGAAATTTCCCTAATGACCTCACAAATGCACCTCAACTTGATTGATCTGACCCCATGCTGGTCAGCTCCACTGGTCCCAGCTCCTTTCCTCCAACAAAACTGAACCATGGAAAATAAGAAAAAGTGGAAATAAATAAAGAAGTTAAGGAGGAGGAACTGTAAACATAGGTGGCAGAATGCAAAGGATTTTTTTTTTAAATAGAGTCAGGGTTGGGATAAGGAGGAGAGAAGGATGGAAATAGCTGAGGAGTTAAAAATAACAGAATAACAAGAAAAAGAAGAAGACAAGTGTCACAGGAGAAGGATCATAGGCTCTGGAATCAGAGAAGCTGAGTTCAAACCCCACATGGGAGAATAACACACCTGAGTAACTTTGAAGGAGTTATTTGATCTCACTGAGTCTCCATTTCCTCACCTTTCAAGTCACAGAATAAGATGCTCTTAACATCCCCATGTTAAGAATTTGTTCTGTGAACCTGTGTTCTTAATATTTTGATCAACTGCACTTCAATATGATTGGTTTGCTATGTAATCCTTTGAATTTTGTTTTATGCATGTAAGAACATTCTGAGAAGGGGTCCATAGGCTTCAGATTTCCAAAGGGGTCCATGACAAAAAAAAACTTTAAGAATCCCTGGACTAGATGGTCTCAAAACCTTTCCAGTTAAGATATGTGGGCAAAGAGATACTTCTGAAACTATAGGGAAGGAAATGGAAGAGGAAAGGGAAGGAGAGGGGGAACCACAAACCAAAGCAACAAAAATTATACTAGCAATCATACATCTAATATACAAAGTCAGTTTTATATCTACATTATCTAGTTTCAAGACAAGGGTCATTTAGAGCTGGAAATGACATTAGAGTTCCTCCAGTCCAAGCCACTCATTTAACAGATGGAGAAACTGAGGCTCAGAAAGAGTGACCTGCCCAAGGGTCATATTGGTAGTAAAAGCTGATGAAGGATTTAAACCCAGGTCCTTTGACACCAAATCCAGTATTTAATCAATTAACAAATAGTTATTAAGCACTTACTGTGTACCAAAGCATTATGCTAGGTATTGAGGATAAAAAGAATGAAAAATCCCTATTTACAATATGCTTACATACTAAAGTATTTGTTTGTTTATACACATAAAAATATAGAAAGTATAAAGTTAAAAATACATATATATGCATATGTGTGAATACAAAAAGAAGTTAAATACAAGGTAATATGGGTGGAAGAGTACTAAAATTTCCCAGGGAGGGGGTGGCAGAAAAGGCTTCATGTAGAAGATGGTGTCTGAGCTGCATCTGAAGGGAAGAGAGGGATAAATAAGAGAGGGGAGGAGTGCCTTCCAGGGCCTGCCAGTGCATAGACACAGGGATGGAAGTTAAAGTGTCCTGACTGAAGAACAGTAAGAAGACCAATAAAGCTGGATTAAAAGAATGTGGGAAAGGAAGAAACATCCAATGAGGATGGAAAGGTAGGGAGCTAAACAGGAAAACTCCTCTAATACTAATCCTAACCCTTCTCCCACAGAATACTGTATACCTAGTGTGGTTGTAAATAGTTAGCTCCACCATCTTTGTAAGCTAATGAAATTGAGTCACCCATTTACATCTAATTTTTAATCATGTCAGTTCTTGAATGAGTATCTCCTTAGCTTTCTGATTTCTTTTTCTCTCTAAAGAAAGTGAGTAGAGAAATTAATTCAGATGCTTATTTGCAATAAAATGAATTAATTTTACTCTTGTTTGGGATTTTCATCATCAAAATCCAAAATCTCTTTAAATTTCCCCACAGGGGGAGAATTTATGTGTATGCTTTATGGACAGCTTCATTCTCTGTACTTGGTACATTTAGGATTTTAAAAAGTAAGTGTATGCTAACAACTAATTTATCTAGAAATGCTGATGCAAAGTTTTATTTTTCCCCATCCTCAAGACTTTAAACTGTTAGGAGGAAAAGGTATTAGTTGGAAGAAATTAATTTTTTATCCTGGAGGCAACAGGAAGCCATTGGAGTTGGTTGACCAGGGGAGTCACCTGGTCAGATCTGTGCTTAAGGAAAATTACTCAGACTGCACTGTACTGGGTAGACAGATGTGGGGAGAGACATGAGATCAGGAGACCAATTAGGAAGGTGTAATATTCTAGCAGAGAGGTGAAGAGGGCCTGATCTAAGGGGATAGCTGTCCGAGTATAGAAAAGAGGTTGGATGTAAGAGATGTCGTGAAGGTAGAAATGTCAAGATTTGGCAACTGATTGGATATGTGGGTGAGGGAGAGTGAAGAGTATATAATGACAAGATAATAGACCTAAGACACTGGAAGGATGGCAGCACCTTCAAAAGAAATAGATGTTTGGAAAATGGGAGAGTTTAGGGAGAAAGGTAATGAGTACAATTTTAGAAGAGTTGAGTTTAAAATATCTCTTGGATATCCAGTTTGAAATGTTCACTAGGCAAGTATTGATGTGAGACTAAAGCTCAGGGGAGATACTGGGGCTGGATGTGTAGACCTGGAATCATCTGCAGAAGGATGCTACTTAAACTCTAGGCAGCTGATGAGGTGACCAAGATAGTCTAGAGGGGAAGAAGAGTGTCAGGACAGAACCTTAAGGAATATTCAGCTAGGAGGTACAATGATAACCCACCAAAGGAAAGTAAAAAACAAAACAAACAAACAAACAAAAAAAAACTTGTCAGATAGCTAAGAGGTGAACCAGAGGAATGGAAGGTCACAAAACCCCAAAAAGGTCTAGGAGAAGATGACAGTCAACAGGGTCAAATGCAGCAGATAGGTTAAGGAGGATTAAGACTGAGAAACGGCCATCTGATCAATGGCAATTTTGGAGAGAGCAGTTTCAGGTGACTTACCAGGTCTAAAGCCAGACTACAAAAGTTTGAGGAGAGAAAATGGAAGGAGCAATCTTAGACAACTTTTTCAAGAATCTGCCTTGGAAATTCCATTATGCCATGCTGCCTCTAACCACAAGACGGAACATGTTTCACATTCATAGAAAAATAAGGAAACACAGAAGATCCTCTACTCAAGTCCTGCTCCAATGCCTCATTGTGATGTAGACAGGTGGTTCTGGATTTAGACTGTGCTAAAGGAAAGTAACCTATGGGAGGTCCCACCAAGCTAGAAAGGCTTCTTCTACAATCTCTTATTGGTTTGTTCAACAAAGCCCATCATGGTTAATTTCACAAAGGTTCATTAACAGGTTAAACTCTGGGCATTATTATTTTTTTTGTGTGTGTGTGGCTACAGACCTCTACAGTTGAAGACAGATATGTATACCCAATTAAATTATTGATCCTCAACACAGTGAATTGTACAAGGTTAATAGCTACTGTATTTATATCTAAGCCTTAAACTAAGTGGGCTAGGATTAATGCAAAAATAAAACTAGGCTTTAGATTTATAATTCCCTCTTGAAATTTCCAAAATCTCTCCATACTGTACACCATGAATTTCAAAACTGAGGTATGGGGGTGGGAAACCACAAGACTCCCAGTTTAAACAATGTATCATTTCACAGCAATTAAACTGAAATGTGAGAAGGGATATTTTGACATGAAGGGAGGGGTGAAAAAGGACAGTTCGACACCAATAGCCAAAAAGGAACTGGGTCCTTTATTTATGGCAAAAACATGACACCCTACCCGAGTCACGTGCAGTTTTTCAAGTTCAATGTTTCTATATAGGAAAGGAGGCTAAAAAGAACTCCTAAAAAGCACAACAGCTACAGGCATCATGCCTGCTTTCCCTTGGGCCATCTGACGCCCAGTCAAAGGGCCCAATTCTAAGGCCCCGAGTCTCGGGAGAGAAAATAAAAGTTTGGTCAAGTGCAAGTCAATATGGTACAATTACTGGGAGACAAAGGGCCAATGAAAATCCTGGCTCCACCGCGGGTCACATCACCTGTGTGTGAGTTCCCTAGGCCTCAGTTTCCTCGAGTGTAAAATGGGGAAGAGGTGGGCTGGATAAACCCTGGGGACCTGTGCAGCTTTTAATCGCTAAAGAGGTTCGGGATATTGCCCTACAGACAGACTTTAACCCTAGTATGTCCAAAAAGCCTTCTGGGACGAAGAGACTGCTTTAAAAATTGCTTTTAAAATGAGAGAGGGGGCGCTTTTCGGTGAGACTGGGGCGCGGGCCACTCGGCCTCCCTTCCAGAAGCCCCAGCCCTGGCCCCCAAGCCTTCCCGGAGCGCCTCGAGCCCGCGCGCCTAGCCACGCAAGAGTTAAAGTCCGGGGTCCTCAAGTTACCAACATGGCCCCGGAGTTTGCTAGATCGCCGCTGAGCTCTCCCCCTTGCCAAGCTTCCGCTGGGCAGGCAGGGTGGAGATGGCCCTGGGCACCTGTCCCCAGCCCGCCAGCCCCGACCCTGCCTGCTCTCCTGACTCCCCGCGCGCCCTCCCGCCTGCCCGCCCGCGGACCAGCGCGCGCGGTGCCCCGCGTACGCCCCGCGTCCGCCCCGCTCTGGGCCTGCCCAGCGCAACCAGGGCGCCCAGAGAGGCCATGGGTAGGCGAGGGAGCAGCCCGTACCTCCGAATGCCTGGCGCGTCCAGAAGAGCCCCAGGAAGGCGGCGAGAACGGGAAGGAGGCCAGCAGGGAGCCCCTTCATCCCGCCTGGAAGCGCCCCCGCGCCCCAGGCACATTCCAATCCCGGGCGGCAGCCCCGGCTACCTGCTAGGCTTGGGCCCCTCCCCAGCAGGCGCTCAGACCGCGCAGCGCGGGCCAGACCGGGCTGGGCTGAGGGGCGCCGCCCCCTCGCTGCTCCAGGCTGGCCCGGGGCAGTGGGCGGAGGAAAGGGGCGAATTGAACCAGATTTTTAAACTGCAGCTGTTCCGATCTATCAGGCCTCCCAACTGGGCAGCCCCTGAGTGGAGAAATCCCCTTTGGAGATTTAGATTGTGTTTGGAGAGCCCTTCTTTGGGCATTAACCCTGAAGTAGCGCGTGGAGAGGAAAGGGCTGCTGGGGCCTTCCCCCAGACGTAGCCCCGAAGGGCCCTTGGCGCAAGGGTGCGAGCCTAATTACGTATAACTCATTCCTAGAAGTTATTTCTGTAGCATAGGTTAGGCGCATAACCTTAACTTTTGGTGGAAGAGGGGGTTCCTGGCTTTCCGATGTTAAAATATTCTCTGAGTCTGATAAGACTAACCCCATGAAAGTTTGGGGTTGTTTTTTAAATCAGTGGTAACTTCATTATTGTAGCAAACTCCTGGTCAGGTCAGCAAGCATTTATTTAGCGCTGCTATACTCCA
>WOXC01001799.1:0-41974 GCA_011680675.1 Gymnobelideus leadbeateri
AGAGGGCAAAATAGAGGTTGAAAGAATCCACAGATCACCTCCTGAAAAAGATCCCAAAAAGAAAACTCCCAGGAATATTATACCAGGTTCCAGAATTCCCAGATCAGGGAGAAAATACTACAAGCAGCCAGGAAGAAACAATTTCAATATTGTGGAAACACAATCAGAATAGCCCAGGACCTGGCAGCTTCTACACTGAGGGATTGAAGGGCATGGAATATGATATTCCAGAGGGCAAAAGAGCTGGGAATGAACCCAAGGGTCACCTACCCAGCAAAACTGAGTATTTTGTTTCAGGGGAAAATATGGTTATTCAGTGGAATAGGAACTTTCAAGCATTCTTGAGGAAAAAACCAGAATTGAATAGAAAATTTGACATCCAGACGCAAGAAGCAAGAGATGCCTGAGAAGGTAATGAGGGAAAAGAAATCAAAAGGAACTTATCAAAGTTGAACTATTTATATTCCTATATGGAAAAACAATAATTGTCACTGATGAAATCTTTCTCACTATGAAAATAATGGAAGAAAGGTATGTGCTCATATGAATACATATGTGAATGTGTGTATAAGATTATAGTTATATATAGATAGAGGGCACAGGTTGAATTGGTTGGGAAGGGAGAATACTCAAGGGATGAAATTATGAGGTGAGAGAGGAAAGTGGCAAGAGGAGATGGGGAGAGACAGGGTAGGGTAAACTATCTCATGTAGAAGAAGCAAGGGGAAGTGGTTGCAAGGGAGGGGAAGAATAGGAAGGCAAAAAGGCGAAACCACATTCTCATTGAATTTGATTCAGGAAGAGAATGACATACATACTAAATGAGATATCTCAACCTGCCCCAGAATAGGGGGAAGGGGGATGAGAAGAAGGATGATGGATGGGAGGGCATCCTTGGAGGGAGGGGAGGTTGGAAGTACCCACTATAGAAGAGGGACAGGATCATGTAGGGAATGGACCAGGTCAGGGGTGGGATGAGTGGAAGAGAATTATAAGCAGCCTTGTACAATATATCTACTATGATAATGTTTTGCATAGCTAGACATGTACAACATATACTGAATTACTTATCTCCCCAGAGGGAATGGGTGACAAGGGAGGAAGGAAATGGATCTGAAATTCGAGGTCTTAACATTAAATGTTTCAAATATATATAAATACTATTATTAATACTCTTTTGCTTGTAATTGGGAGATAAGATGTGCAGGCATTGGGACACAAAGATTCACCTTCCTCTAATGGAAAAGTCGAAGGGGGTATGGGAGAAGGTATGGGAGAGAGCAGGTTGGAGGAAGCGATATCTTGTGGGACTGCTATTCTGGGAGGGTGGGTAGGGGAAAATCGGGGGTGGTGGAAATGATTGTAACTCAAAATCTGGAAGAAATGAATGATGTAAAACAGAAGTTAATAAAGCATTTGTTTAAAAAAAAAGAATATAAGTCATTCCCCAATTGATAAATGGTCAAAGGATATGAACAAGCTGTTTTCAGAGAACGAAATTAAAGGTATCTATAAGCATATAAAGAAATGCTCTAAATCACTATTGATTAGAGAAATGCAAATCAAAACAACTGTGAGGTACCACATCTCACCAGTCAGATTGGCTAAGATGACAAAACAGGAAAATGACAAATGCTGGAGAGGATGTGGGCAAACTGGAACTCTCATGCATTGCTGGTGGAGTTGTGAACTGATCCAACCATTTTGGAAAGCAATCTGGAATTATCCCCAAAGGGCTATATGTAATTTCATACCCTTTGACCGAGCAATTCCACTTCTAGGGTTATATCCCAGAGATCATAGAAGTGGGGGGAAGATCCATATGTATAAAAATATTTATAGAAGCTTTTTTTGTGCTGGCAAAGAATTTGAAATTAAGGGGGTCCCCATCAATTGGGGAATGGCTGAACAAGTTGTGGTATATGCATGTAATGGAATACTATTGTGCTATAAGAAATGAGTTACAGATGGACTTCATATTTACCTGGAGAGAGTTATACACACTGATGCTGAGTGAGAAGAGTAGAACCAGGAGAAATTTGTCTACAGTCACAGACACAACATATGTGTTATGACTAACTATGATAGACTGGACTTTTTTCAACAATGCAGTGGTGTAATTCGATCCCAAAAGACTCATGATAGAGAGAGATGTCTACATCCAGAGAAAGAACTAGAAAGAACTGAGTTTGAATCCTGATTGAAGCAAACTACTTGACCTTTTTCTTTTTCTTGTTTGGTTTTATTTCCTCTTTACAACTTTTCATTCCATCTGGTACAATCTGCCTTTGTAATTAATGTCTAATGTGAAAGTATTTGCAAGTCCTATACTTGATTGCATGCCTTCATGGATGGGGGGGGGCAGGTGGGGGAGGGAAAGACAATTTGAAACTCAAGGAATTGTGGAATTGAATCTTGTAAACTAAAAGTAAACAAATAAATTAATAAAGACCAAAAAATAAAGTAATATTCAGAAAACAAAAAAGAAAATATGATTAATATGGATGTACAGGTAGAGCCTATAGCTGATGGCATGCCATCTTAGAAAGGGGTGAGGGAAGGCAGGGGCAGAAAATTTAGAACTCAGGATCTTATGGAAGTGAATGATGAAAACCAAAATTAAGTAAATAAATTAAAAAAAAATAAAATATAAGCTCCTTGTGGGAAGGGATTATTTTACTATTTAAATTTGTACCTAAAGAACCTAAGTAGGTGCTGGGACAAATAGTGGGAGTGTAATAAATATTTCCTTTTAAAATTGGTCAAAAGTCAGAGATCCAGGAGAGAGCAATGCCAAGAGATTCAAGAAAGGTAAAGGTATGTCACAAAAGGGGTTGTCAAAAACCACACAGAGTTCAAGAAAGTTGAAGATTAAATAAAGGCAATTAAGACATCATTGTTAACCTTAGGGAGAAATTTCAGTGGAGGGGTAGAAGTCAGATTGCAAGGTATTGAGAACTGAATGGTTAGTGTAGAATCAAAAGCATGTGAAAATTATTCTTTCTAGGAGTTTAGCTGTTAACAGAAGACAAGCTATAGGATGACAAGTTGAAGAATGAATGGTAGGGTTGAGTGAGGATTTTTTTTAAAGAATAATGTATGCCTGAGCATATTTATAGGCAGCTAGGAAGGAAGTTAGAAGTATCAGGTGTTCCCTGTTGGGAAAGAACCAGTCAATAGGGAGAGATGAAAGACAATGAAGCCATCATATATACTTACTGAGTGTGAACTTTGACAAGTCACTTAATCTAAATCTCACTTTTCCTCCATCTGAAAAACTAGGAGTTGTAACACTTGTCCTACTGACTATTCTCATAAAGTTATTGTGATAATCAAAAAGGATAAAAGATGTGAAAGTCTTTGGGGTAGCTGGTGGCGCAGTGAATAGAGCACCGGCTCTGGAGTTAGGAGGGCCTGAGTTCAAATCCAGCCTCAGACACTTAACACACACACAAAAAAAACTATCTGTGTGACCTTCGGCAAGTCACTTGACCCCAACTGCCCTCCAACAAAAAGCAAATAATAATGCCTCATACAAATACAAAGCGTTACCATCATTATTAGAGACAAAATTTGGACTAGTGCCCTCAAGAAGCACATAAAAAGGCAAGTCAGCCTAGCTGAAGCAACATAGTATCCTGAGAGCAAGATTGGAGGTAGCAATGTGAGACAAACTGAACCACCCCTGCCTTGACTACCATCTCCCCTAAGACCCTGATGGAGACAGCACAGGATCCTGAACCAAATAGCCTTGGAAGTAGCAGTATCCTTCAAACTCCCAGTGCTGCTTCCAGTTCAGACCTGCAGCCATCATTAATGGGAAAAATCATCATGGAGAAGGGACACATCTACTTCATTACTACAAGCAATAACTACTGACCAACTCCCACTGAAAGGCAGATAAGCACAAGGGCCCTAGGAGTGGCACCACTATGCTCTGCCCCTCCCCAACTAATCTTTCTTGTTTCCAGACCAGTCCTCACAGCCATCATCTCCTATAAAAAATGGGCCAGCCTTCCCCAAAAACGGTCAACCAATTGTTATTTATATGGAAGGAAAGACAGCCTAACTGAAGGGTGTCCTGAGAGAGAAATAGGAGGTAATGTGGGCCACCATCACCTTGATCACCAGGTCCTGTCAAATCTTGATGGAAACAGTCCGGGATCCTATACCTAAGAGTTTTTGGAATAGCAATAATCCCAACTTAGGTCCCATAGCCATCATCCTAGGAAGCAAACACTGTGGAAATGCAGCCTGGCAACGATTATGGCAGGTGTTTTGCTGTATCTATTAAAGACAGAGGACAGAAAGTTCTTGTCACCAAAGTCCTTATCACTGTCAAATCATTCAGCATAAGAAACTGATATGCTTTTATCAGTAGAAATGACATTTCTTTAAAGAAGAGTCATCTGTTTTACCTCCACTCCCTAAGAACTATGAAACCTTTCCATCTGACTTGTAGATCAAATTTCTTTGTGTTGTCTCCCCCATTAGAACGTGAACCCCTAGAGAACAGGGACTGTCTTATTGTACTATTTGTTTTCCCAGCACTTGGTTCATTGTTTTTCATGTAGTATGTTTTTAATAAAGACAATGCATTCATTAACAACTATCAAAAGCAAAATTGGGGGCCACTTCTACTCTCCTATTCAAAAGGAATCATCACTTATTAGTGTCTGTCAAAATGTGTGTCTCCCTGAGAATTGTCACCTATATATATATTAATGGAGACCAAGTCCCTGCTATGAAATAAGATATGTGTGCATGGGTGAAATCTATACTTATTGGTGCAGAGCACTTGAGGATATTATCTCTGGCTGATAGTCAATAATGTTAATAACTAAGGAGACTTCAGTTAAAGTAAATTATTTCATTGATAATAGAAATGTCATATTAATTAATGAACTTACTAATTCAGTAGCTGTTTCCTATTTAAATGGAAGAGCCAAGTTTAGTCATGTGCCTATGTATGTACAGATATGTGCATACACATACAAGCACAAGGGGAATTATATATATTTATATACACTTACATATACACATGTCTACATATATATGTGTGTGTGTGTGTGTGTGTGTGTGTGTATACACAAATACATCTGGGATATAGAGAGTTGTCTCAGCACTGGGATAACCTAGGTTCAAGATTCACCTCAGATATATACTAGCTATGTGAACCTATTCAAATCACTTGACTTCTCAATATCTAGGCAACTCTCTTAGGCCATATAAGTTGCCGAACAATGGCCAAACTGGATTGATAGGGGTAATTTTCTCACTTTTATGCTCCCTAAACCAATGAAATACCAGATGTGTCCAAATAAAATGTAATATGTGCATCCTGTTACCCATCCACATATGGCTGGCCAATAAATTCTTTACAAAAGGAATATAGAATTTAGTGCTAGAAGGAATTTTAGATATCATCTCATCCAAATCCCTTACTTGACAGATGAGGAAATTTCAGCCCAGAGTGATTAAGTGACTTACCCAAGGTCACATGGGCAATATTAGTAGTGTTGAAGCTAGGACCATTAATTCACTTATATAATACAAGAACTCAGCAGTGCAAGGCACATTTAACAAATGGTTATTGAATCTTTCCTAGATCAATGCTTTTTTTACTGTACCAGTTCAAATACTATATTCCTTTAGAAAATACTTTGTTGAAATATAAAGTTTAAGGCATATTTACCAGATGCCCAAACATATTCTCTAAATATATATTCTCTAAAGCAAGTCCTTTCCAGCTTTGAATCCTATAAAACCCTATAGCACACATTGTCTCTGACATTCTTTGGACATATCACATATTTCTTTGCATTAATGTTTGACTTTTTATATACTAATAACAGCTGATATTTGTATAATGCTTTAAGGTCTTCAAAGCATTTTATATAGAGTATCCAAAAAGTACTAGTGTAGTTTTACGCTTTAATAACTTCAGAAGTATAAATGCTATAAATATACCAAAAACATTTCACAGTTTATTTTATATTTTTATACTTATATAGTTTTATGAATTTTGAAGAAAAAATTTACACTAATTGAACACCCCATTATTATACATTGTATGTGTGTAAAAGTTTCTGAATGATACTTTCTCAGGTTAGATAATCAGTAGAGAAAGTTATCTTACATGATCACCTTAGTCTCTGAATCTATCTCCATTATATTCCTTTATTGAGGAGGTTACATTAAGATTGTCATATACACATCAGAACTGAAATATTTGGATGAATTTAAGGCTAGGATTATAAATGTACTCCTTTTGGTCATTGAGCAGAAGCTGATGAAAGATTTTACAAAGTTTGAAAATATACTGGAATAATATACAGCATAATACAGTGGTTATGGTAAATTTTAATAAGATACATTGTACCTTAAAATTACTTCACAGAATTAATTTTTCAAATGATGTTTATGTAAGTTTGTAACATTTATATTTCTATAGTTATTAAAGCTTAAAAATAGACCCTGTATCATCTCATTTGATTTTTACAACAACCCTGTTGATAAATATTTAATAGACAATTTTTACCTGAGTTTTAGAGATATTAAATTACTTGCTGGTGGTCAAATAACTGGTAAATGTAGGAATTAGAATCTGAACCTGGATCTCTCCCAGCTGCTTTTGGCAAGTTCACCATCCTAAGTCATGTTATTCCAACTAGACTACAGGCCACTTCAGGAATTATTTAGTCATTAACTATGAGAGCTGGGCAGACTGGGAGCACATCTAATTTTACTGCCTCAATTATAAATATGAGGAAAATGAGTCCCAAAGGGATAAATAGATTTACCCAAGATAACACAGCTAGTTGTCAAAAGGAGCAAGACAGGAACTTAGATCCTCTGACTAATGCCCATGTGTCTTTCTGCTATACCAATATCTTTCCTTTATACATAGCAAAGGTCTACCCATATAGTAGGAGCTCAGAAAATACTTATTGATATCATTCATCTTTCCTAGCTGAGGGAATAAGATTCGCCAATTTGTCCTCCTCAGAAATTGACCCAATCTGAAATCTAGTCATTAAGTTGAAAGGGCTATCAATTAAATTCGATTTAATCTAGCAGGCATGAACAAGCATTTATTGAGCTACTACTATGTGTCAAATACTGTACTATGTTCTGGAGACACAGAGACAAAAATGAAAATATGTAAGTCCTCAAGGAGCTTACTTTCTTCTGGGGGTGCAACATGCATACTTATAAGTAAAAGTAAACTATGTGTAAAATTAACACAAAATAATTTTAGGAATTGGGAAGAACATTAGCAACTAGAAGGATCAAGAAAGGCTTCATGTAGGAGACAACAGCAGGGTTGAGGAATGAGAGCATGCCAAGAATGGAGTCTAACTTGTCCAAAGGCACAAAGGTGGTAGATGGAATATTGTGTATGGGGACCAATAAAAGTTTATCAAGCACCTACCCTGGGCCAGACACTGGGCTAGGTTCTGGGAATTCTAAAAGAGGCAAAAGACAGTCCTTGCCCTGAAGGAGTTTACAATCTGATAGGGGACACAATTTGCAAAGAAATATATACAAAACAAGCTATATACAGGATCAATAGGAAATAATTAATAGATAGAAAATATTATTGTAGTCAAAGGGCTATAAAACTTTGATCCAGCAATGCCACTAGTAGTTCTGTATCCCTAAAAGATCATAAAAGTGGGAAAGGGGCCCACATGTACAAAAATATTTATAGCAATTATTTTTGTCATGACAAAGAACTGGAAATTGAGGGGTTGCCTATCAATTGAGGAAAGGCTGAACAAGTTGTGGTATATAAATGTAATGGAATATTATTGTGCTATAAGAAATGATGAGCAGGCAGACTTTAGAAAAATCTGAAAAGACCTACATGAATGGATGCTGAGTGAAGTAAGCAGAACCAGGGGAACATTGTATGCAGAAACAGCAACATTGTGTGTTGATCAACTTTGATAGACTTAGCTCTTCTCAGTGATCTATAATAATTCCAAAAGACTCATAATGGAAAATACTACCCACATTTAGAAAAATAACTATGGATTCTAAATGCAGATCAAAGCACACTATTTTCACTTTTTTTCTTTCCAGTGGCTTTTCTCTTTTGTTCTGATTCTTCTTCCACATGACTAATTTGGAAATATGTTTAATATGATATAGCCTATATCAGATTGTTTGCTGTCTTGGGGAGGGGGAAGGGAAGGGATGGAGAAAAAAATTTGGAACTCAAAATCTTATAGAAGTGAACATTAAAAACTATCTTTACATGTAATTGGAAAAAATAAAATACTATTAAGTAGCAGGAAAGTAAATTGGAGAACCCAGATATAGTCAGAAATTAAAGATATTTGCAAAAATATGTAAAATTTTAAAACAATTAAAAAGGGAGGCATAAGAAAACTGCAAAGGTAGGAAGGGGCTAGTTTGTGAAGGTCTTTGAATGCCAGAGAATTTTATATTTGTTCCAGGAGCCACTGCAGTCTATTTAATAGGGGTGTGGCATGGTCCTCCAGATCTATGCTTCATACTATGTCAATAGTTCAGGCATGAGGTGATGGGGGTGGGGTAGGGCTACAGTAGCATGGAGGTAGTGTCAGATGAAAGAAGGAAGTGTATTTGAGAGATATTGCAAAGATTAAATCATGAGACCTTGGCATCAGATTGAGTAAGGGAGGTGAGAGATATTGAGGAATTGAGAATAATTACTAGGTTGTTAACCTGAAGAACAGGAAAAATGTTGTTGCCATCCCTCCATAGTAATACGGAAGTTAGGTGGGAGAAGGTTTGAATAGAAAGACAGTGAGTTTGGTTTTGGATACATCAATTTGAAGATCATCTAGTTTGAGATGTCTGAAAGGCAGTTGGAAACATTAAGTTGGAGGTCAGTAGAGAGGTCAGGGCAGGATAGATTTGACAATCATAAGCATAGAGTTGATAATGAAATCCATGGGAGCTGATGTGTTCACCAAGTGAAGTAGTAGAGAAGAGGAAGAGAAGAGGGCCCAGGATAGAGCCTTGAGGAACAACTATGGTTAGGAGGCATAATCTAGATGAGGATCCAATGAAGGAGACTGAAGAGTGATCTGATAGGTAGGAGAACCAGGAGAGAATGATGTCCCATAAACCTAGAGAGAAGAGAGTACCAAGGAGAAAGGTGATCAACAATGTTAAAAACTACAGAGAGCTCAAAGAGAATGAGAACTGAGAAAAGGTTGTTGGATTTCCAACTAAGAGATCACTGATAACTTTAGAGGGAGCAGTTTCAGAGAAGTGGTAAAGTTGGAAACTGGCTTATAAGGGGTTAAGAAAAGAATGAAAGGAGAGAAAGTGAAGACATCTATTGTAGGAGTTTTTGAGGGAGTTTAGCTACAAGGGAAAGAAGTTATATGAAACAATAGTGAAGATGGAAAGATCAAGCTAAGGTATTTTTTTCAGGGTCAGGGACCAGGGAAAAGAACAATGTGATGTTAGCCTAGAATGGGGTTGGAGTTAGATTGAGAATTACTTTAAATACCAAATAGAAGATTGTGTATGATGTTCTAGAGGCAATGGAGATAAGGAAAAGTGAAATGACATCTTTTATTTCATAGATAATAGGGTTTAAAATATAGCAAATATTAGATATCAACTAGTCTAACCTTTGTTACACTTGAGATTGGAAAATTGAGGCCTAGACAGGAGAAGCAGAACTCAAGGAGTTTCTAGTCTTCATCATATTTGATATTTCCAGAAACAGACTAATTTAAGTTCAACTCAATTCTATAAATACTTACTAAACACCTACTACGTTCAAGGTCCTTTGCTAAATCCTTGGGATTCAAAAATAGCTAGATAGATCATAGAATTTGATCTCAAGGAGCTAATTATAATTTAATGCATGGAATATAAACTTCCACAATTAAGTATAATAATAGTTAGGATAGTTAAGTACAAAACAAGAGGCAAGGACAATGTTTTAGGAGAAATTTGAGGAGTGAGAGCTCATTTTCTCCTGGAAGGTTTGATAGGGGGAGAGGTCAGTAAGACCTGATAAAAGAAATAAGGCTAGTCTGGGCCTTGAATATTATAGGAGGAAACTTCAGCATACAGATAAGTGGGGAGTCCATTTCAGACATCAAGGATGGTGTGAGCAAAGGCACAGAGATAGGAAAGGGTAGGAAGATGATGGGGAGTGGAGAGTGATCCAATTTGGCAAATGTAGCTTGAGTAACTTGGATTTACTTGAGTAAACCTAACTTTTATAATATGAGATAAGGGTAGATAACACATTGGAGTCATTATTGAATCATGAATGCCAAAATTAGTAGCTTATATTTTCTTTAGAAGGCAATAAAGAGTTGCTAATTATTTTTAAGTAAAGTATATCTAAGAACTTTTGGGGGTCTAAAGTTCTACTTCTATGACGCTCTTGTGATAAAAGTTATGAATTAGGAAGACTAAAGGATAGATTGTATCATGGAAGCCCTAGAAAGAGGAAGTGTAGCTTGAGAACTGTTTCAATAGTCCAGCTGAGATGAGATAAAGTCTGAGTGGGAACAGAAAGTAGCAGACATGGGAGAGAATATCTTGTAAAGACAGAAGCAAAGGAAACAACTTTGCAGGCAAATTGTGGGGCACCTCTAAGCAAGGAAGCCACTGGAGATTTGAAATTCCCTTGGCTTGTGTCCTTCAGCTCACAGGGTGAAGTTATTTTTGTGGTGAGGTCTAAAAAGTGGACCAAAATATCTCTTGCCTGCTTGTAAATTTCTCCTTGGGAACATGCTAAATACAATTTTCCCCGCAGAAGTGCTGGTCTAATGAGGAGGAAGAGGAAAAGGACAGCTAACCTATGGTCACCTCTGTTTCCTTTGCTGCTGGAATGGCCTGCATGCAGTAACCCTTGTCCTCATCAGAGAAAAACCACAATTTCTACTAAGTTCAATTCCAAATGGAAACTTTGGGGAAAGGAAACATGAGGGTTTCGCTTAGGGTTATTTCTTATTTCTAGGTGATTGTGTATCTGGCACAATCTGTGCAACATCACTAGAGATCATAGTATCATTGAATTAGACCTGGATGGGACCTCAAAGTTTATCTAGTCTAACCCCTTTATTTTACAGATGAGGAAACTGAAACCCACAGAGGTTAAATGACTTGCCCAAGATCACACAAATAGAAATAGTGGCGAAGCTGTGACTTTAACTCAGATCCTCTCCTCTCACTATACAATCATGCCTAGTGATATTGATGGGGTCCTTGGGATGTATATACGTTTGTAACATCAATCTATGTAACATCAGTTTGTAATATCAATCTGTAACATCAGTTTGTAAATGGGGTGCTTTGGGATCTATGTCTGTAAAATCAATTTGTAAAGTCACACTCTCCCCCCGCCCCAGTCTCAAAGCATTAACTTTGCCCCTTCCCCCTTTCCAGCACTCCACCCAGCAACAACTCATGAACTGCTTATCTCTGCTTGAAACAATAAGCTACCTATGAATCTTTCACAAAACTATCTATAAACATTTTTAGCTTAGGCAAATGTTATCTCCCTTAAAGTGGCCAGCTGTACCATGAATTCTTCAGTACCCTATCTATAGGGTAACTCCTTAGCCAATTATACCCACACTGTGTCTCTGATGGCCTTGGTTCCCAACATCTATCTTGTCAAGCCTGACATTGAGGGATGGCAGACTATGCACTCCTTAGTAGCCGTGACCGAGGATAGACTTTAGTGATGTGTCAGGCCTAAAACCACACCTCCAGGTAGCCCCCCCTTGGGCTATTTCCCAGTGAATCATGGGCAATACGCCTGCACAGTTGATATTAAAAGTGCATTGTCCTTTAAGCACTGACCACTCCTTAACTCCTCCCTGATCCCACCCTTTCTCACCTAGTTAGCATAATTGGCACCTGATTTACTGTCTTGACTCCTTAAAACTATGCCTGTGACCTCTGGAAGTTTGCAGGTTCCATAAGAATCCTCGCCCGCTGTTCTGCGCGGTGCTGTGCAGCGTAGCAATAAACTTTACAATTTCAGCTTCAAAGTTTGCTTGAGCCTGGTGAATTCCTTCCAGACTGAATTGCAGGGTTTCTGGTCACTGATAGTGATCAGGGTCCCTGGCAGAACCTCTTACCTTATCACCTTTCCCTCTTCAATATGGTTGGTATGAGTATAAAGAGAAATAATATTTATAAAGTGCTCAGAACAGAGCCTGGCACATAGGCTTTTATTTCTTCCTTTCCCTTCCCTTCCCTTCCCTTCCCTTCCCTTTTGTTCCCTTCCCTTCCCTTCCTTTCCTTCCTTCCTTCCTTCCTTCCTTCCTTCCTTCCTTCCTTCCTTCCTTCCTTCCTTCCTTCTCTCCTTTCTTTCAGTTTTTTCTTGTTTCCTTCCTTCCTTCCTTCCTTCCTTCCTTCCTTCCTCCCTTCCTTCCTTCCTTCTCTTCTTTCTTTCAGTCTTTTTCTTGTTTCCCTCCTTCCTTCCAGAAGAAACTGACAACTTGTCAGGGATGTCTTATCTTTTTCAGGTGCAGGTTGGATTAGATAACCTTTGAAAGTCCCTTATAATACAGAAGTTCTATGAGTCTATTGTCTTTCTAGGATCTTAGTGGGACCATATTGTAAAATATCTCCTTCAATCATTTGTGTCACTGCATGAAATTCTATGATTAAATATAATTAATTCTTCTGAGGCCCTTTTTTATGAAATGAAAATGCCCCCTGAGAAGGGGTTGAGTCTTAAACCATTATCAGTTCTAAGTACCTTCTCCTGAATTCGTTTTCTCAGATCAATTGTAATGATAGCTTATGTTTTTTATAGCCCTTGCTTTAAATAAATTGTATAATATAACCTCTATCCACTGGGATACTACATGATAGAATCATGAAATATCCAAGCTGAAAAGAGTCATATTTTTTTCGGTTTTGACCAAATGTACATTTTAATCTAATATACTCTAAAGTCCTTTAAAATAGAATTTCAATCATTGTTGTCATTGTATCCACAGCATTTAGCACAGTTCATTACATATAACAGACACTTGAGAAATGCTTGTTGGATATACAAATGAGGAAACAGAACCAGAGAAGAGAAGTGATTTGTATAAGATCAAACATCAAAGTTGAAGCAGAGCTATGGGTATAACCCAGATTTCTTGACTCCCAATGCAGGGTTTTCCTCTTCTCTGTTTTGTTATCACCATCCTTTGCAATGAGCATTTGATGGTGAAGAAGGAACACCTAAATCTATAATCCTATTGTCTTAGGCTATTATGCTATGACTTAGGTTTTTTTGTTTTGTATTTGTTTTTGCTTTTTGGAGGTGAAAGTAGGGCAATTGAGGTTAGGTGACTTGACCAAGGTCACATGGCTAGTAAGTGTTAAGTGTCTGAGACTGGATTTGAACTCAGCTACTCCTGACTCCAGGATTGGTGCTCTACTCACTGTGCTACCTATCTGCCCCGATGACTTAATTTTATCTTATCTAACCCTTATACCTACATCATATGCAATGAATACACAGTGCTATGTACACAACAGATGCTTAATAAATGTCTGGTGAATCTGAGAATTTGAAAGAGATGACATTGAAAGTATTTTGTACTTGATAGCAGTAAGCTCTCATTGTTACTGTTAGCTAATAGGATTAAATTCAACCCAGTGGATTGCTGCTTTAGATAATACAGAGTCGACAACACTACCTCCACTCTGACATAGTAGGAGCATTGTCCAATTTGGGACATTATAGGGGGCATTCATTATAGGGAACAGTTGGACTCTAGCAGGAGAGTCAAGGGAGAGGAGGAGTAGGAAGGAGAGCATCCCTAATGTGATGCTTATATTAAGTCTTTAAATGAGTCCTTTTCTCACATAATGGTATTTATAGAGCTCACCAGTTTCCCACTGAAGGGTTCTCCCTCCCTCTCAACTAGAATTTATCTCGTTTATATGTGCATTGACTTTGCAAAAAGCTTGGCAAGGGATCCAATTAAGTCAGATCATCTCTAAAGTGCTTAAAAATGAATTGGAAAGGAAGATAAAGAAAGACAAAACAAAATGGACCATGCCCATCAACAATTCTATAATGAACTTTCTTACTCAGTGACAAGGAACCTTACCTTAGGATTCTGAAATCAGAGTTCCTGATATGTGACATGAGAAAATGAATAAGACAGAGATGGGAATTACAGCTGAATCAGGCTAAATGTGCACAGAAGAGATTTATACTAGAAATGACAGTTTTAGAGATATTGAGGCATTGATATTTAAGATACCTAAGAGAAAACAATATAATCAAGGCTTAGAAAAAATGTTATCATTGCAAAAAGAAAAAAAAATTGAGAGGACAGCAGCTGCTACCAATTTGCTTTCTCAACACTACAAAATCTTTGTAAGAATAACCTACTCACACATCAAATGCATCTTTGATTAAAAAAAAACAAAGAAGAAAATGAGAAGAGAGCAGGCAAACTTTCACAAACGTTATTCTATAGCACATCACATCTTTATATTCATAAAACTGACTTAAACATACAAAAATTTTAAAAACCCCACTTAATTGTTTGTCAACTATTATTTTTAAAGTGTTTGATTTGGTTGAGCAAAATTCAGGCTTGAAGGATTTCCTCTAACTAGGTGTCACCCATGCAAATAAAATATTAATATCATACAAGGTTCCTTGACATAAGTAACAATAAGAATAGATTTATTTGTAAATCTATTTCTTTAGATTTATTGATATCAAGGGAAGCATAAAACAGGGAGATGTATACTTCCTAAAGGTTTTTACCACTGTCATGGAAGAGATCCAAAACAGAGTCCAAAAAAAAAGGGATTCCTTGTAGATAATGAAATATTCCAGATTCTCTGGTTGGTAAATGACATTGTCTTGATTGAATCAAATCTGGAAACACAGCAGAGGCTTTGAAATGAGATTAATAGCCACTCCAAAGGATTCAGCCTAACAATCTACAGAGAACAAAGTGGATGCTTATTGTTCAAAATATGCTATGTAGTTGGAGAGAAACTATTTGGGCCAGATTATAAGTGTGTGTGTGTGTGTGTGTGTGTGTGTGTGGTAAAGAGACACTTCAGATGGATGCCACCAAACTTCTTCTTGAAAGGTAGGCTAGATGGAGGACTCCTTGTTGTTGATTTATGGATTAAGGGCAGAGTCACACAAGATGAGATAGGATGGATTGGTTATGATCCATATCCCTGAAGGAATTACAGTTATGAAACAACATCTTTTTTACACCACTATTTTTTCTGCTGATGCAATATGTCTGAAAATAACAGAATACACAATCTCTTGCAAAATGAAATTGCATGTCACCCAAAAGACAATGCAGAATTCATGGGAGGCATAAATAGGTTGTATCATTTAATCAATGGTTACTTATGAACAAGAAACAATAAAAAAGATGTCACTAAATAAATGTATGATCAATAAAGGATGCAGACTGGTCATGTAACAACGGTGAAGAATAGCTGATGAGCAGTCTCTGAGCTGCATTGATACCCAAGTAATGTGAAGAGACCTAGATGGAGGATAGTGATTTATAGGACAGGGACAGAGTCACACAGGATGAGATGGGATGGGTTGGTTAAGATCCATATCCCTGGAGAGATAACAGTTATGAACAAGCTCATTGAGCTATTGGTATCTTATAGAAATTTATTGATGTATTATTTTATGAATTAGATTTAATGAGAAATACAGTAAGCAGAGAAGTCGAGAAAAGGGATACATTTTCATATATCCAGTAAGCCTATCACTATTGCCTTCTTAGCATCACCATGCCAGCTGTAGTGAGTCTTATTAAAATGAGCTGTTAGAATATAAATTACAATGTAAAGGAATATTATGACAACATAAAATATCAAAGATGAAGACTACAAAGAACTACAGAAGGACCTATGCAACCAATACAAGGTGAGATAAGAACAATTTTTTTAAATGGCATAAGCACTCACCACAACAATCTAAAAGAACTAACAAAGACAATAGAACTTTGTGTGAACACGGGAGCAGCTTCAAAAGAAAAGGAAGCTTCACAAGGCAAATGAATTGTTTTACTTCTATACTTTAGTAGAGCTGTAATCTCCTCAAAGCAGACCTCTTCTCCATCAGCACAGATCACAATCCATTCAAAAAGTCCTATTCTGTTTGATTCTTTGCAAGGTATTCTTGTAGACCCTCTCCAAAGAATATATCCAACATAATGGAGATCTACCTCTAAGTCTTATATTTCACGGGTAGCAATGCAGCATCTAGACTTTCTTTTCCCCCCCTTTTTTATTCCTTATTCTCATGCTGTGGCCAGCTTACCTTTTTTCATCATATATCCGCATCTTTGTTTGATGCCATATCAAGAGAGAGATGCTACTAGGGTATAGAAATCTATTCCAACAGAAGTACAAAGACAAAAAAGTTCATCACCTACAGGTTGCTCTACAGGGGGACAAATTAGCTTACTATTGGAACTCATATGATTGTTTTTTAAATTTAATTAAATGTGTTATTTACTTTCTCAGTCAAAATTGAAATAGTTTGATTTTTGGTGTTTTGACTTATTCCATAGTTAGTTAAATTGTTGTTTATAGTATCACTTTTTTTTTTTTTTAAGCAATTGGGGTTAAGTAACTTGCTCAAGGTTACACGGCTAGTCATTTGATTTATGCGTGGGTGCTCATTTTCTGAGGCCGGATCTGATCTCGGGTCATCCAAACTCCGAGGCCGGCGCTCTTACTCACTGCGCCACCTAGCCGCCCCTTTAGGGCAATTGGGGTTAAGTAACTTGCCCAAGGTTACACGGCTAGGTTTTTGTTTGTGCGGATTAAGTGTCTGAGGCCGGCTCCGAACTCAGGTCCTTCTGATTCCAGGGCCGGCGCTCTATTCACTGCGCCACCTAGCCGCCCCAAGTATCACTTTTTTAAAAGAAAGTAGTTATTAGTGTATTAATGTAGAAGGGAGCCTAAGATTCAGAATTATACCCCTTACACACTCACCACACACACACACAAACACACACACCACCACAACCACAACCACCACCATCATCAGAGACATAACTCTTCATAAGCAATAAATTTACTTTTTGAGCATATGACATTGGACTTAGGGATGAAACAATTTTGCCTCATATTTTACTGGAAAAAAATGAGGCTGCTTGCAGAGATTTCCCTCTTTCTCCTTTTTCCTTATCTCAAATCATCCAGATAGATACCTTTTCCCCCTATCTCCTTCACTCCTGTCTCACATGAAGAAGTAGCCCTTCTCTCCATCAAGGCAAACCCTACTACATGAACAAGTAGTACCATTCTATCCCATCTTCCCCAACAAACTCCCCCGTCAATCATTTCCACCTTCTCATTTATCTTTAATCTCTCTTTGTTTATGAGTTGTTTCCTTACTTTCTACAAACATGCTCATGTCTCCTCTGCTATCAAAAGACACTTTATCTGTCAAGTCCAACTAGAAATCATCCATTATCTTTTTTCCTGTCTGTAGCTTAACTGGAGAATGTTTTCTATTGCCAGTGTCTTCATTCCCATTCTTCTTACTCCCTTTAGTTCTCTGTAGTCTGGTTTTTTATCTTATCATTCAACTGAAACTTCTCTTCCCAAAGTTAGCAATGATCTCTTAATTGTCAAATCTAATGACCTTTTTGTTTCAATCTTCAATCTTATTGACCTCTCTGCAACTTTTGATGTGGTTGAATACCAACTTCCACTTGATACTCAGTTCTCTCTAGTTTTCTGTGACACTGATCTATCCTTTTTTCCCCTACTACCTATCCAGCTTTTTACTTTTCATTGCTGGATCTTTGTCTAGGCCACATTCCCTAAATGTGGGTGTCTTCCAGGGCTCTGTCTTGAGTCTTCTTCTCTTCTCCCTCTAAATTATTTCACTTGCTGATCTCATCAGCTCCCATGTTTTCAATTATCTATGTGTTGATGATTCTCAGATCTACCTAACCTCTAGTCTTACATTTCCAATTGACTATTAGACATCTCGAATTGGATAGCCCATGGACATCTTAAACTCAACATGTCCAAAGCAGAATTCATTATCCTCTCCCCCAAAAAGTATCCCTTTACCAAAATTCCCTACAAGTGTTGAGGGCACCATTATTTTTCCAGTCACCCAGGATCACAATCTAGGTGTCATCCTTGACCCTTCACTGTCTTAGTACAGTGCCTGGTGTATAATAAGCTCTATATCAGTATTTATTCCTTCCCTCTCTGTGACTCTCCATATCTAATCTGCTGTCACAGTCTGTCAATTTTACCTTTGTAATATTTTTCACGCATACTATCTTCTCACCTCTGATGCTGATTGGTCCTCCTGCCACATGTTTCTCTCCACTTCAATATATATTCCACTCAGCTGTCAAATTAATCCCCCTGAAGTACATCTCTGACCATGTCACTCCAGCCCCAACCAGAAAGTTCCAGTGTCTTCCCATCACCTTCAGGATCAAATATAAAAATCCTCTGTTTGCTGTTCAAAGACTTTCATATCCTGCTTCACTCTACTTTTCCAGTCTTCTTACACCTTACTCTTCCCTGTGCCCTATGCAGTCCAGTGACACTTGTGCCTTTTCTGTTCCTTATACAAGATTCTCCATTTCCAGATTACACATTTTCATTGACTATCTCCCATGATTGGAATACTACTGCTTCTCATATCTGTCTCATTTCCCTAGTTTCCTTCTAGTCCTAGCAAAAATCCCTTCTTCTATAAAAAGTCTTTCCCGATCCTCCTTGATGTTAGTTATTTATTTTTATTCATTATCTATAATGTATGCGTTGAGAGCAGAAACTGGTGGGTTTTTTGCCTATCTTTGTATCCCTAGTACACAGTGCCTGGAAGATGGTGGGTGATTAATAAATATTTATTGACTAAGTAATCAAAGAAGGTCAGAACACAATAAATTTAGAGTTGGAAAATACATAAGAGGTCATGAAATCTATCCCTCTCCCATTTTTAGTGATTAAGAAACTAAGGCTAAGAGAGGTAAAAATGACTTGTCCAGATCAGACAAGTCATAGGCATCTGAGTCAAGATTTAAACTCAGGTCCTTCTGAATTCAAGTTCAAATTTGATTCACTATTATCAACTGGCTATATAGTGAATCCATATCTGAAAAGAACATCTAATTGGGGGTGGAGGAGAAATTCCCTCAAAAGGTTGCAGGAACATTTATGTTTTAGAAGAAACATACTTCATTGGATTTCTTTCACTGGTTTGGGTTCTTCCACCAGTGTATATCACCCCTTACACATATACACCTATACATATCTTCTTATCCTGCATAATTCTTGGCCAAACTTTCCAAAGAGAATTGATTTACCCACTATGGAATGATTAAATGTATGGAACAAGACTCTTAGAAGGTCAAATAAAAGAGGGGAAGACATTTTAAATTTTAAAGGTTTATTTACTCTGCTTCTCTTCCTCTCCACAAGCCTATACCAAACCTATCAGAGAGGGTCAGACTTCTAGCTTCTTCTTAAAAATCCACTTGGTTATTTTTGGTAACCCATCAGAGTCTGGAAGATTTTTTCTTTTTTTTCCTTAAAGTGAAAAATAAAATCATTACTACAAACAATAACTGCACTAGGGCAAGCCTTTCATAAACACATCTTGACCAGTAAATACTTAGGCTACATTGAAACCAGTTTGAATTATGGACCCTCAGTATTTAACCCATTGCATATACAAGCATCCCATTCTTTATATTGTAACTATTTTCCCCACTTTTGTAGCAATGTGACTTGGAAAAACCCTTGATTGATTAAAAGCTTTAAGCAAAGTCTTTTAGGATAAAGAACCAAGTCATACGAAAGCACTCATAACAAAAACATTTGCTAGGCTGGATCTCTGAAAAGGAAAGACAGGAGACAAATACTGAAAAGTGAAAGTGATATAAAAATAAAATACATCATTAATTTTTTTTTAAAATTATATACTCTAGTAGATGTTCTGAGCTTCTCAAACATTCAGGCTAATCTCCTCCCTCCTCTACAATTATGTCTATAATACTAAATAATGACTGTGTTATTAGAAAGTTCATAGAATTGTAGAATGCTATTGTTTGGGGGAAAAAACCTCATAACTTTAGGGATTATCAATTAATCAAGCAACTTTAAAAAATATCCTCTTCTGTGTCTAGCATTGTGCAAGATACTAGAGAAAGAAAGCAAAAGCCCTTAAGGAGCTAGCATCCTTTCTGGGGAGGAAACAAATGCCTACATAAGTCTTCATGAAATAAATTCAGGATAATTTTTGGAAGATACTAACAGAGAATAAGGAAAGGCCTTCTATAGAAGGTGATATTTGAACTGATTTTTTAAAGGAAAAAGGAGATTCAGAGAGGTGGGAGTGAGGATGGAATATATTTCAGACACAGGAAACAGCCTGTGCAAAGGTACTGTTATTTCTTCAAATTATTTTTTCAATTAACAAGCACTTATTTTCTCTCCCTTTCGTAGCTCTTTTTTCCATCACTGGAGAGAGGGGAAAACATATCTTGTAACAAATATTTATAGACAAAAAAACCTAATTCCTACATCGGCCACATTTGAAATTTTCCTTCATTCTACATATATAATTCATCACCCCAATTCATACAAGTTTTCCCAGGGATGATAAGAGCAATAGTCTAACCCAAGGGTGGGGAATCTGCTGGCACAGAGGCCACATATGGCCCCTTGACTGAATCCAAACTTCATGGAACAAATTCTCTTATTAAAAGAACTTGTTCTGCGAAGTTTGGATTCAGTCAAAGGGCTACACTTGAGAACCTAGAGGGCCACATGTGACCTCAAGGCTTCAAGGTCCCCACCCTGGTCTAACCTTTGTCCCATGCAAATGGTGTTAGTTTTTCCTTAAAAGGTATTGAGATGATCCTGGATACCTGGTACTCAGAGCACTGAAAGTTCAAGTTGTTGATATCATTTCCTTGTAGCCTGAAGGCAAAATAATTATAGCATGCTCCAGATACCCTCCTCTCTGATGCTTAGCTGGTGGAAAAACAATGGACAAATCAGGCAAAGTTTCTTTTGTTGTTGTTGTTTTGTTTTTTCTTTGCTTTTTGGAGGGCAACTGGGGCTAAGTAACTTTCCCAAGGTCAAACAGCCAGGTTTTTGTTTTGTTTTTTTGTTTGTTTGCGTATGTTGTCTGAGGCCACATCCAAACTCAGATCCTTCTGACTCCAGGGCTGGTGCTCTATTCACTGCGCCACCTAGCTGCCCCATAGGCAAAGAAGTTTTGATCAACTGAATCAGGTGTCCTCATTACTCTTGTTGAATATCCTTCTGCCATGGCTACTTAAATTTATTTATATTGAATGATCTCTAAGTGTCTTGTTTCAATAATGAAAATGAACTAACAGTTCATTGTTGCAATTGCTCCTGAGTCAGGCATAACCTTAATACACAGTTCTCTAAAACTAGACCTTTTATCATTTCTTAGAGAATAATAATATTCTATTATATCCATATACCATCATTTGTTCAACCAATGCCCATGTAATGGGCACCCTCTTAGACTCCAGCTCTTTGACATAACAAAAAGAATTATTATCAATAATTTTGCATATGTAAGTCTCTTTATTCATCCTTTGTTCTCTTTGGGGCATAAGTGTTTCCTTGAATCACTGAGTTATAGAGTTCACAATTTAGGAATTTGAATGGCATGGTTCCAGACTTCTTCCCAGAATGACTGAACCAATTCATAGCTCCAATTCATTGGTTAATGAATTGACAAATAACACAAGAATAGGTCTTTATTCCCCAAACTCTTATAACATTATCATTTTTTCTTTTTTGTCAGTCTTGTCAATCTACTGGGTGTGAGATTGCTTTCAGTAGCATTTCTCTAATTCTTGCTGATTTGAAACATTTTTTCATATGACTATTGATAAATCTGGATTTTTCCCTTAAGAAATAATTTTTATATCTTTTTTATATCTTTATCAATTGAGAAATGACTTTTTTCTCACAAATTTGAATGCGTTAAAGGAATTGTTATTTAATGCAATCCCACTGATCCCTGTTTTACAAATGAGGAAGCTCTCAACTCTGAGGTACAAAATTCTGAATCATTAACAATGCAATACAATATTATGTGCAGTATGTATGTTAGATGTACAAGGAGATATAACGTTTAGATAAGCCATAATACCTGCCTTCCAGGAGCTCACAATTTAAACAGGAATGACGATTTAACAAAAACAACTATAATATACCACTTTACATGATATATAACACTATAGAGTTACAAAGTAAAGTGATTTGTGAGGTCAGAGGGGGGAAGTCCTTGCTCACAGGGAGAATAATAGAAGGTTTTCAGGAGTTAGAATTTCAACTGAGCTTTAAAATAAGAGTAATAATTCAACTAGTGAAGTGTTTAGAGGACATCCCAGTCATAGGACACAGCATAAGCAAAGATAAGGAGACAAAAAATCATGGATTACATTCAGGCAACCCAGAGTAGACCAGTTTGATTGGAGGATAGAGAAAATGGAGGAGAATAATAGGAGAAAAAAAAAACAAAAAGTTGAAGTGGTATCAGATTGTGGGTGCCCTCGATTTCTAGCCAGGAGAGGTTGAACTTTACTTAATAGGCAATAGGGAACTACTGAATTTTAATTTTTTTTTGTTTTGTTTTGCTTGATTATTTTTATTTATTTTTTTAAAGAAATGCTTTATTAACTTCTGTTTTACATCATTCATTTCCGCCAGATTTTGAGTTACAATCATTTCCCCCCGTTCTTCCCCTACCCAACCTTCCAGAATAGCAGTCCCACAAGATATTGCTTCCTCCAATCTGCTCTCTCCCAAGCCTTCTCCCATACCCCCTTTGACTTATCCATTAGAGGAAGATGAATCTTTGTGTCCCAATGCCTGCACATCTTATCTCCCAATTATAAGCAAAAGAGTATTAAGGAAAGTATCTATATATATTTGAAACACTTAATGTTAAGAACTCGAATTTCAGATCCATTTCCTTCCTCCCTTGTCACCCATTCCCTCTGGGGAGATAAGTAATTCAGTATATGTTGTACATGTCTAGCTATGCAAAATATTATCATAGTAGATATGTTGTACAAGGCTGCTTATACTTCCCTCCCACTCATCCCACCCCCCAACTGGTCCATTCCCTACATGATCCTGTCCCTCTTCTATAGTGGGTACTTCCAACCTCCCCTCCCCCAAGGATGCCCTCCCATCCATCATCCCTCCTCTCATCCCCCTTCCCCTATCCTGCTGCAGGTTGAGATATCCCATTTAGTATGTATGTCATTCTCTCCCTGAACCAAATTCAATGAGAATGTGGTTTTGCCTTTTTTGCCTTCCTATTCTCCCCCTCCCTTGCAACCACTTCCCCTTGCTTCTTCTACATGAGATAGTTTACCCTACCCTGTCTCTCCCCATCTCCTCTTGCCACTTTCCTCTCTCACCTCATAATTTCATCCCTTGAGTATTCTCCCTTCCCAACAAATTCAACCTATGCCCTCTATCCATATATAACTGTAACCATATACACACACATTCACATATGTATTCATATGACCACACACCCTTCTTCCATAATTTTCATAGTGAGAAAGATATCATCAGTCACAGTTATTGCTTTTCCATATAGGAATGTAAATAGATCAACTTTGATAAGTTCCTTTTGATTTCTTTTCCCTGATTGCCTTCTCTGGCATCTCTTCCTTCTTGTGTCTGGATGTCAAATTTTCTATTCAATTCTGGTTTTTTCCTCAAGAATGCTTGAAAGTCCTCTATTCCACTGAATGACCATATTTTCCCCTGAAACAAAATACTCAGTTTTGCTGGGTAGGTGACCCTTGGGTTCATTCCCAGTTCTTTTGCCCTCTGGAATATCATATTCCATGCCCTTCAATCCCTCAGTGTAGAAGCTGCCAGGTCCTGGGCTATTCTGATTGTGTTTCCACAATATTGAAATTGTTTCTTCCTGGCTGCTTGTAGTATTTTCTCCTTGATCTGGGGATTCTGAACCTGGCTATAATATTCCTGGGAGTTTTCTTTTTGGGATCTTTTTCAGGAGGTGATCTGTGGATTCTTTCAACCTCTATTTTGCCCTCTGGATCTAAAACATCAGGGCAATTTTCCTTGAGAATTTCTTGAAGGGTGATTTCTAGGTTCTTTCTTTGATCATGGCTTTCAGGTAGTCCAATACTTTTTAAATTGTCTCTCCTGGATCTATTTTCCAGGTCAGTGGTTTTTCCCATGAGATATTTCACATTGCCTTCTACTGTTTCATTTGTTTGGATCTGCTTAACAGCATCTTGATTTCTCATAAAGTCATTAGCTTCCATTTGCTCCAGTCTAACTCTGAAGGAATGAATCTCCTCAGTGAACTTTTGAGATTCTTTCTCCATCTGGCAAATTCGACTTTTTAAGGCATTCTTCTCCTCATTGCCCTTTTGGGCCTCCTTTGCCATTTGAGTTAGTCTATTTTTTAAGGTGTTGTTTTCCTCAGTCAGGCTGTTGACCCTCATTTCATACTTTTCCTGCATCCTTCTCATTTCTCTTTCCAATTTTTCCTCCACTTCTCTTATTTGATTTTTAAAGTCCTTCTTAAGGTCCTCTATGGCCTGCAACCCGCTCATGTTTTCCCCTGGGGCTTTTGGAGCAGGACTTCTGACCTCACAGTCCTTTTCCTGCTCTATGCCCCCAAAATAGGAGTCTAGGGTTGCATTTTTCTGTTTCCTTTGCCTTGGCATGTTGCCACTTAATTACTTGACTTTTGGGCTTGTTACCACACTATGGATTTAAGCCCAGATAGAGGAAATTTCGTCCCGAATGTGTGGGGGGCAACTTCTGTTTCTGGCAAGCTGTAAACCCACCCAAGACTTCCACCCTAGATCACAATTCAGATCCAGGGAGGTTACAGCAAAAGGGATTACCCCCCAAGACTGATCGCTGGATCTCCCTACAGTTCAGCAGGCCAGGAGCTGGAGCTGCCTCTGAAAACTTCAAAATGGAGTGTCTCCTCAGCGGCTTCTAGCCCCCAGGGGAGGGAGCCGACGCATTCCTCAAATAGGGGTGCCAAAGTCCATAGGATACTAACCTCTTACTTTGTCCTAGGCATGTCTATGTTGATAATTCTGGAGTCCCCACAGTTGCTGGTGTTCTGGGGTCCCTCCAGCCGGCTGCTGGCCCTGCCGCCCTGGGGCTAAAACCTCGGCTCACAAGGACCTGGGCTCGGCTGGGCTTGGCTGGGCTTGGCTCCCTTGCTCTGCGTGCTGCGCCGCTGCCAGCTCCCAGACCGCTGTGCTGGTCCTTCCTGCAGGGCTGCTGGGCTGTCCCCAGCGGGAGGCCAGCCTCTCCGTGTCGTTCTGTGGGCGCTGGGGCTCCAGAAGTTGCCCAGAGTCCCCTCCTACATAGCTTGGGGGGAATCCGGGGACAGAGTGGCCTGGATGAGCTGTTTCCACTCCGCCATCTTGGCTCTGCCCTCCCAAATTTTAATTTTTTAGAGAATAATGAATTGACTGGTCCCACACCCGAGAAAAAGAATGGATCAGAGTAGGGTGAGATTGGAGTTGGGAAGTTTTGTTAGGAAGTTATTCCTAGAGTCAAGTGAGTTATAATGAGGGACTGTTGTAGGGTATCCATAGTGGGAGAGGTATAACAGATATTCTAAAAGTGGAATTCACAGGAGTCAGTAACTAATTGGAAATGAGAGGAGATGTGTTAAAGATAACCCTAGTGATTCTCCCACAGGAGACCAGGTTAATACTGGCATCATGGCCAGAGACAAGGAAACTTGATAGAAGAGCAGGTTTAAAGTGAAAAATAATGAACCGGTTTTGGACTGTCAGTTCAAGGTACCAGTGGGTACAGAAGGGGAGATGTTCTATAACCAGTTGGAGATTCTAGATCTCAGAACTGGACAGTATTGGAGCTAGAAATACTGGGCCATCTCTGGCCTAGAGGAAGTAGTGGAAGTTGTGGGAGTGATTAAGACTGTCAGTGGCCAGAGGGGGAGAGAGAGAGAGAGAGAGAGAGAGAGAGAGAGAGAGAGCGAGAGAGAGAGATTTTGCTATGTTCACTGGACTTACTAAGGCATGACAATGGACTCATGCATTGTAGAAAGTTTTCCAACAAATGTCTGCGAGCAAAAAGCATTTTTCATTGACCTCTGTTAAAAAAAAATCAGTTAACCAGAAACCAATATCCAGAAAACAACCCATCCCAGTTCTAGTACAGAGTTACTGTGTCAGTAGCTAAGTAAAAAAAAGCAACCACCTGTGTGACACCTGCATTGTCACTGTATGCCACTCTAGAATCTTGATGCTTTCATGAGATTTTATTGCTGCTTGGCACCTACCTTTTCTTCCTTAGGGCAACAGTACATACTTAAGGTTTTCAGATACCCAGGCACAAAACAATTACATTTTGCAGTTCCCCAGCTCACTCCAGTCATACACATAAACAGAAAGATTAAAAAAAAATTCCCCCCGTCTGTGGGTTCATTTAAAAAAGAGAAGAAAAGCCAACACAAACGTACAGAGCTGAATGATACAGAATCGCAAAGGTACTTGAATCTGATGAAAAAAGAAGAAAGATACCTATCTTCAAGCAGCAGAGATTTCCCAGGTGGTCTTTAACTTTCATAAAGAACTCAGGTGAGGCATCACTCTGAGCTTTCCTTTGTGAGTTGGATTTTTGAGGAAACAAGCTTGGTATTTCAGATGTTGCCTTGGAACATCAATAAACCTGATGGGATTTGGGGATTCCAGAGTTCACTATGATATTCTTCAGGGCTGGAATTAATTCAACAAATGCTTACTTGAATACCTACTGTGTGCATGGCACTCTGCAAGGCACTAGAAGAATCTTTGATTAATAATATAGTCCATGTGCTCTAGAATCTTGTGAAGGATCTTGAAATGAATACAGAGAATAATATGCAAGGCAGATAAATGCAGAACTAATACAATGTATTAGAAAGAGCCTTTATCTGGAAGTCAGAAAAAAAGACTAAGGTTCAGGATCCTAGCTGTACAACCTCCCCAAGTTTTGTTTACTCATCAGTGAAGTTACATCATTATAGAGTAGAAAACTGTGCCCTATTTAGTTAGAATCTGAGTTCAGTCCTTGGTTCAGCCATGTATTACATCATGACTACAGGCAAGTCAGTTATCATTTCAGGTCCTCAGTTTCCTCATCTGCAATATCATGCCACTGAGCTTCCTTTCAGCCCTAAATCTATGATGCTGTAAAGAAGAAATAATAGTATTTTTACTACCTACCTCCCATGATTTTGGTGAATACCTACCTATGCTTTAATTAGTATGACTCTTAAGAAATGAGTCTGAAGGATTTGCTGGAGGCACTTAGTAATTGACTTAATAGGTGTCAGAGCCAGATCATACTGACTCCAAACCCAACATATTATCCATCACACAATCTTTATAAAAACCTGCCTTTTGTGAGGATAGTGCTTCACAAACTTTAAAGTGCCAAAGAAATGAGAGCTATGATTATTACAAGGCAGACTATAACCAGTTCTATAGGTACAAAGAAGATTCATACAGAAGCCAAAGAAGCATTACACATATTCTGGGTTTCCAATGTTTATTCACTCAACAAGTGGCCTGAATTTCATGTTTACTGACTATGCAAAGGGAGTTTTGCGAGATAACTGGATCCTGTGACTTTTTTTTTCCATATTGTACTTGCCACCTGCAACTTCTCAGAGAAGGTCCAATTAAGGATGAGAGCCAATGGAAAATTCCCAAGATATGCTTCTCAGGAGTCCACTAGTGAACTCACCATATGGCAATAGGATTGGCGTATGTGAGGTATAGAAAGTGAACATGAATCCAACAGTATGAATAGATTGCATTGTTTAATGCTTATAGGTAAGAACACTGCAAGAAATGGTGATGACCTCCTTGATTCAGTTCTTTCTTTTCACTCTCAAAATCCTCTCAGATTTACCTATGTATCTATGACCTACCTAATCCACTTAATCTTTAATTTGCATGCCACGAATATGATTCTTCAAATACAAAGGGTAAGATATCAAAATGTCTATGCTAGATAATAAGTAAATAATAGGTATGTAGGATCTGTGTGATGGGCATGAGGGGACAAGTGAATATAACTTCCATCTAAAGGAAATTTCAATAGGAAAAAATGCAGCTTTTTAATTTTTAAACTAGTATGAAAAGAGTTGCTAGAAATATTTGTGTACATATATAGGTCTTTTTTTTCTCTTTCTTTGAAAAAGACAACTTTAACATTTACCTAAACCAAGGTACTTTCTATAATATATCAAAATCACACAAGATATATAGCCAAAGAAATAAATTGAGAGGCAACATAGTTGAGTAATGGAGAGTATTTGAACCTGGTGGAAGCCCAGGTTTAAATATTGCTTTTCATATTTAGTACCTGTCCTAACATGGATGAGTAACTTAAACTTGATGAGTCTCAGTTTTCTCATCTATGAAATGGAAAATCTATTTACAGTATCTGACTCACATGATTGTTAAGATCAAATGATGGAATTATATAAATCATTTTGCAAATCACTAGTCATTAAATGACAGCTTTCATTTTGCCTTTGTCCAGTAGTTGGATGAATGCCAACATCAAGTGAAACATGAAATGAGGAGGCTTATAGAACACATTATGTCCTGGAATTAAAACAGATACAAGAATTCCCTATTGGTGAAAAGGTCTTTCAGATGCTCATGTCTGAGGATGGTGTTTGATCAACTATCTGAGGATTTCCTCCATGAAGCCCCCTCACCACTACAAAGGTATTGTCTTAACTATAGACACTGGAAAAACAAAAAAAGATCAAAAGACTACATAATGCAATTGGATGGATAATCCATAGAGCTGATCCATCAAAAAATATATCTACCTTGTTCAAGTACTGCAAATAGGCAGAGAGCAGGACCCAGAATTGAAAAAGAAGGTAAGAGCAGATTGGCTCCCGTTTGGGAAATCGTGTAGGGTTTTCAATTATCATAAGCTGATTCCTGACACAAAACTCCATATTTTTAGAAAGGGTATTCTCAAAGTTATGTCATATGACTATAAATAATGAATCAATCCAATCTCAGAATGAAGATTGCAGGTGGCCCAAAAGACAAGGGCCTTTGGAAAAATCATAAAAAATCATGTTGCAGCATATTTCTGTAGAGGACATGTGCACAAGGAGTGTCATAAATGACAGTGAATAATAGATTTAGAGATGGAGGGGGCCTCAGAGATCATTGAGTCAAACTCATTCGTTTAATAGATAGAAAAATTGAAGCCCAAAATGGTGAATTGATTTGCAAAAGGTCACACAAGTAGTATATAGCAAAGCTGGAATTCATAGCCAAATTCTTTTATTTCCCTCCTTTAATGGCACCACACTGCCTTTCAAGGTCTTGTAAAACCAGAAAAGGAAGTTGGCTGGTCATATGGTCAGTGTACAGGATTACAAATGAATGACCTATTCAAAAAATAAGAAAACTAAAAGACGATATCTAGTCAGTTTCTTTAGATAGGATTTCCAGAAAGACATGGACAAGGATTACACAGAATGAAGTGTAGATATATTCCTATCTAATAGTTATCTACACTGATATATGATAGAGAAACACCAACGTGGTCGTGATTTATCAAAATATCTAAAGTAAAGTCTCCCCCACATTCATTATTTATTTATTTTTAACTTTTATTTTCAAAAATTTGAGTTTCAAATTATCTACTTCCCTCCAGACATGGTGAACAGGTAAATAACCCCCCCACAGGTGAACACTCCCCCCATGCACACATACTGATAGGGCAAGCAATATGATATCAATTATGCATGTGAAATCATGCAAAACATATCTCCATATTAGTCATGTCACCAAAAAGCAAGAAAAATAAAAAGTGAGAAAATTATTCTTTACTTTTTACTCAAAGTTCATCAGTTTTCTCTCTGGTAGGGAATAGAATTTTTCATCATGTGTCCTTCATAAATGTCTTGGATGATTGTATTGTTCAGAGTACCTAAGTCTTTCATAGTTAATCATCATTAAAATATTGCTGTTATGATGTACAATGTTCTCCAGGTTCTGCTTACTGTAATTTGCATCAATTTATATAACTCTTCCCAGGTTTTCTGGAACCATCCTGCTCATTCTTTCTTTCTTTCTTTTTTTTTTTTTTGCTTTTTTGTTTTTTTTGGAGGGCACTTGGGGTCAAGTAACTTGCCCAAGGTTACATGGCTAGGTTTTTGTTTGTGTGTGCGTTGTCTGAGGCCGGATCCGAACTCAGGTCCTTCTGACTGCAGGGCCGGCGCTCTACTCACTGTGTCACCTAGCCGCCCTGATAGCCTTTATTTCTTCTTCTGAAAGCCACCTGTTCATATCCTTTGACCATCTATCAATTGGGGAATGATTTATTTTTTATAAATTTGACTCAGTTCCCTATACACTTGAGAAATATGGTGTTTATCAGAAAAGTTTACTGCAAAAAATAAAATGATGATATTACTTCAAAGTTTATTATATCACTTAAAATATATAGTTTCTCTGATTACTTCTTTTAATTAGGTTCATTTTTGCTTTTGTTTTGTCTGAGATCATGGTTGCTACTCCTGCCTTTTTTAGTTCAGCTGAAGCATATTAGATTCTGGTGCTACTTCTTATTTTAACTCTGTGTGCATGTATTTCTGTTTCAAGTATGTCTCTTGTAAACAATAATGTTGAATTCTGACTTATAATCCATTCTGCTAGCCACTTCCATTTTATGGGTAAGTTTATCCCATTTACATTCACAGTTAAAATTATTATGTGTTTCCTTTTATTCTAGTTTCTTTTGAGTGTCCTCTTATTCCTTTTACCTTATCTCCCCTCAAAAGTTGTAATAGTAATGGAATTTGTATTGTCGAGCTAAGAGGTACTTAGCACCTAGTTTCAAATTAAGCCTTTGTTAAAGAAACAGAAGGTATGAACCCCTGTTGCTGATGTAACAGAAAGGGCCTGAACAGGGAGAAGCTAATACCATGTATAAGGAAGAGCACAAGCTGGACAGTCAGAACTTGTTGGGATAAGCATCATGGAGGCAGGGCAGCTGCTAGAAGACTAAAGACTAACTAAGGACTGAGAAGAGGAATGAGAATTGAGAACTAAGACAGAATTTCTTGGAGCAAGCCACATAGAAGCTGGATAAAGTGATTTTGATTTTGAGAATGGAGCTTATGGTGCTGAAGACTTCCAAGGGCCAGCTGGAGCGCCTGAGGATTTCCAAAGGCCATCCAGAACTTCCAAAGACTGAGGAAGCATGCCTTGTCTTCCCAGAAATAGAGACTGTGAAGGATTTGAGATAGAATGGATACTGTGAGCTTCAATGTGAAGCAGGCACTGCACAAAGAGCTGGACGAGGAACTGGGAGCTGTCTGTCTTTGAACTCAGGTGGCAATTGGATAGATTCGGGCAGGAGTTGGGACCATGGAAAAGCAGGCATGGAAGCTGAAAGCCTGCCCCACGTCAAGATAAAAAGACCTCTTCCTGGGTACTGAGTAATGACTGATGAAAATGTCTGAGCAGGGACTGATGAAATAGGGTACTGAGTAGTGACTGATGAAATTGTAATTTAATTGTACCCCATTGGTGGAGGGCTTTGCTTTTTGTACTTTGTGTCCCTTAAGGAGGCAAGCTCCTTATGGATGATTGAATGACTAAGTTACTAAATGACTGAGTTACTAAAAGATTGTACTTTGTTCAAAACCATGTGACCACTTTGGTGAAAACTATGTGGCCATTTTAGTGATAAGTTGCTTAGTTGTGACATGGTGAATGCTATACCTTGATTTTTGCTCTGATTTGTTATTGAATAGAGTTCACTATACTATGTAATCAGAATCTTGAAAGCTGTTCACAGCAGCAGTCCTCTGGAAAGCTGCTCATGTGTGGCTTTACAAAAGTTTATTCCACTTCTAACCACTGCCTCATTTAATCTGCCCTCTCCTTTTATGATCTTCCCCTTTATTTTATCCCCTTCCCCTTCTACTTCTTTGTTGGATGACATAGATTTCTATACCCAACTGTATGTGCATAAATATTCTTCCATGTTTGAATCAATTCTGATGAAAGTAAGGTTCAGGCGTTGCCTGCCACCCCTCTCCATTTCCTCTTCCATTATAAAAGCTCTTTGTTTCACACATCTTTTATGTGATAGTTTTCCCCATTCTTCTCTTCCCTTTCCTCTTCTCTAAGTGCAACTCTCTTTCTCACTCATTTTTTTTAGATCAACCCAACATAATAGACTCACTCTGTCTAAGTAGACTCCTAACATACTAATAATGATAAAGTTCTTAGGAGTTACATATATTGTCTTTTCATATAGGAATATAAACAGTTTAAACTCATTGAATTCATTATGATTTTTGTTTCAGTATAACTTTCATGCTTCTCTTGAGTTTGTGTTTGAATGTTAAATTTTCTATTCAGTTCTGGTCTTTATATCAGGAATGCTCAAAAGGCCCTTATTTAAATAAATATCATCTTTTTTTCTCCTGAAGGATTATGCTCAGTTTTGCTGGATATAATTATAATTTCTTGAAATGAAATATCTATGCTCTTTTTTAATCATGACTTTCAGATAGTAAAATAATTCTTAAATGATCTCTCCTTGATTTATTTTCCAGGTTGGTTGTTTATCTGATGAAATAGTTTACATTTTCCTCTTTTTTTATTCCTTTAGTTCTATTTTTTTTGTTTCTGATTTTTTTTCCTTAATGTCTCATAGAGTAATTAGCTTCTACTTGCCCAATTCTGATTTTAAGGAATTATTTTTTTTCAGTTAGCTATCTTACCTCTTTTTCCATTTGGTCAATTCTGTTTTTTCAGGAGTTCTTTTCTTCGGTATTGCTTGTGCCTCTTTTACCAAGCTCTTAATTGCCTTTTAATAATTTTATTGCAACACTCTCATTTCTTTTCGCACTTTTACTTCTACCACTCTTAATCTTCTTCCCTAATTCTTTCAAGAATTTTTATTAGGCTTGTGTACAATTTGCTTTTTTTTAACTTCGAGACTATACTTTTAGCTATTTTCACATTATTGTCTTCTTCTGGATTTATCTTGGCCTTCTCTGCCAATGTAGTAACTTTTTATGGGCAAGTTCTTTTTTGTTGTATTTTGCTCATTTTCCAGCCTACTTTTTGACTGAACCTTATGTTACTGTTGGGTTCTGCTAACCTGGGGGTGGGGAGGGATAAGACAGTTTTATCTCAAGCTTCAGACATTTTTGTGCTGCTGTTTTCAGAGCTAATTCTGGAGACCTCCAAGTTTTTGGTGCTTCCAAGGTGGCATAATCTGGGGAGAGGTGAGATTACTGCTTTTCTTATCTGTGCTTTAATCTTTATCTAGAAATGACCCCTGATCCCATGCAGATAAAAGTGCTAGTGAACCTCTCTACCTTGGAACTCTGACCAGGATCACTGATACCTTGTGATCAATTACAAGAACTCCTCTTTACCCTGAAACTGTGACCAGGAATGATATTTGGGCAATAGAGTTGACAAATAGAGTGCCCAGGTCCTATAGTCAGTTCCAAAAAAGGGCTCTGTAATCTCTTTCTGACCAATTGTCTGACCTGCTTATTATGTTTGGCTCAATAGTTCCTGAAGCTGCTGCTGCCACTCTATTAGCAGTCTCCAAGACCCATCACTGATTTTACCACTGCCTGTGATTTAGGTCAGTCCCCACCCCAATGTCTCTCTCTGGCCTACTTCCTTAGTTATCTTAGGCTAGAAAAATGGTTCACTCTGACCTCTTGCTGGTTTTGATGCTATAGAATTCTATCTGAAGTGTTTTTTGGAAAGTTGTTGGGAGGGATGGTGGGAGAGTTTAGTTCCTTCTATTACACCATCTTTGCTTCCCCTTTATTAAATATCATATTAGAACCAAGGAAGGATTTTTCTATATGAGTTTGGAGGGTGCTCTATTGTTCCATGAGCAGCAAGAATGAAGTAATGGCTCCACTATATGATATACTTATATGTGTGGAGGGATTAAATCTGAGATTTAGTTGGTATTAGAAACTCATGGAGGAAGAAAATCCCTCTACTAATATATATATATATATGTTATATATATATATATATATATATATACATATATACATACACACACACACACATATATATATATACATCGTTATATATATATATATATATATATATATATATATATATATATATATATATTTACCTTCTCTGTAATTTGTAGTCTTGGAAAGCTGTTTAGAAAGATAGTATATGTAAAAGTTGGAATTTGAATGCTGGTCTTTCTGGTTTTGAGGCCAGCTTTTTTTCTCCACCTATACCATACTGCTTCTTTTTTCTGCCCTTTTGTAATCCTTCTCCTTTTTATTCTCTCTCTCTCTCTCTCTCTCTCTCTCTCTCTCTCTCTCTCTCTCTCTCTTTCCCCCTCAGAGGTGTGTATTTGTGTGTGTGTGTATGTATAAATATTATGTATACATGTTTATATGTGAAACTAAATGAGATAATAATTGAAAAGAGTGGTACATAATGACCACTATATAAATGTTAATTATGATCATTACATACATATTTATATGTATATGCACATGATTATGTGTTTACATTCACCTATTCCTCTCATAATTTGAAAATTGGCTAAGATGACAAAAGATGGAAATAGTCAATGTTGAAGGAGGTGTATAGAGATAGGTACACTAATACACTGTTGATGGGTCTGTAAATAAATACAATTGTTTTTAAAATAATTTGAAATTATACAAATGATGTGAAACCTTTGAAGCAAAAACTTATACTCTAATAAGGACATTGATAAGAAAAAGTTATATATATATATATAGATATATAGATATATAGATATATAGATATATAAAACAAAATATTCATAGCAGAACTTTTGTGACAGCAAAGGCTTGGAAATAAAGTTTTTGGTACATGAATGAAATGGAATGTTACTGTGGCATAAGAAATTATATATTTGGTGAATACCAAAAGTAAAGAAAATATTAAAAAATGAGAAGTAAAAAAGTAGAAAAGATCTACATGAACTGATGCCAAGTGAAGTGAACAAAGCCAAAATAACAATATACACAATTATTACAACAATGTAAGCAATGGATAGGATGCTGGCCTTGGAGTCAGGAGGACCTGAGTTCAAATCTGGCCCCCAATACTTACAAGCTGTATGACCTTGGGCAAATCATTTAACCTTGTTTTCCTTGGTTTCTCATCTGTGAAATTATCTGGAGAAGGAAATGACAAACCACTTGAGAAACAGCCAAGAAAACCCCAAATGAGGTAAGGAAGAGCCAGACATGACTAAAAAGGTCTTGAACAACAACAATAACAAACAGAAAGAACAATCCCACACACAAAAAAAGCGGGGGATATCACAAAATTACAGATTAGAATGATTCCAAAGAAGATATATAAGAAGATTCCCCTATTTGCAAAGTAGAGAGTCCACAAGAATATATTGAATGTCTTTTCAGACCTTTTCAATGTATTGGGTTTTTTCTTTTCTTTTTTTTAAATTTAAGATATTATTCATTACATGAGACATCTCTGTGGAAAGGAGAGAGGGAAGGATACTGGGAGAAATTATGGTGATGTAAAAAAAAAACAAAAGACATCTCTAAAAACTTATTTTTTAAAAAATAAAATATGGGGGGCTCACTTTGAGAAGTGTTTTGACCAGATGAGACTCTGGGCAGCCATTGCTGAGAGCCCCCCGGCTTTGAAAACCCAGATGTTGATGCTTCCCTCTCTGGTAACTGAGATTTGGTATTGATATAATGGTTGGACAATTTGGAAGCCTGTCTGTTTGATCTGTAAGTTCTGTAACTCTGAAGTTCAGGGTGCTGACCTTTTCCCCCTGAACTAGGTAATATATGTTTGTTTAATTAAAGTAAGCTTGTTAACCCAAAAATAAATAAATAAATAAATATGTATATATGTATTTGTGTGTGCATGCATACATGCATATAAAAACAAAGGTATATGAAAAAGCTATCCTATTTTTTTGTGCCACTCCTTACACGTATCCTCTAAGGAAATAATGCTGAAGCATGACTTTCCATAGACACCAAAGTATATAAAAAACAAACACACACACACACACACACTCACACATTCCTCTACATTCACACAATCACTGTCCTACTTAAGGTCTTCATCTCATCTTCCCTTTTGAATTGGTCTCCCTGCCACAAGTCTCTCCCCACTGCAATTGATTCTCTACATAGCTACCAAAATGATTTTTTTTCTGAAATTCATATCTGACTACATCATCCTCCTACTAAACAAACTCCAATGGGTTCTTATGGCCTCTAGGATCAAAAGTAAATTCTTCATTAGGCATTTAAAGTTCTTTAGTCTGGCCCAAACCTGGCTTCACAACCTTATCACACTTTACTACCCATTCATGTTTCAGTCAAACTGACCTTTTTGCTATTCCTCACACTTAACAATAGGTTTCCTATTCCCATGCCTTTGCTCTGGCTGTTCCCCATGTCAGGAATGCATTCTTTCCTCATCATTCTCCATCAGAATCCCTGGTTTACTTCAAGGCTCAACTCAAGAGCCACAATCTGAATGAAGGTTCTCCTAATTCCCTTTTTCCTAGTCACTGGTGCATTTCTCCCCAAAATTACCTTGTATTTAAAAAAAAAATTTGCATAACTATACACATACATATAAGTATATGCATTAATATAGCTGTATATAAATGTGTGTAGACACATCATTTTTCCATATTTTATACATTTGCATAACTATATATGACATATATCATATCATTATATATAATTATATATATGTATATGTGTGTATGCATGTACTTATGTATGCATGTTGTTTCCCCAGGAAACTTCTTAAAGGAAGGGACGGTTTTTGTTTTGTCTTCACACACACACACACACACACACACCCTCACAAGTACTTAGCACAATGCCCTGCATATAGTAGGTGCTTAATATATGTATACTGCTTATATGAATGTAATGATCAATAAAGTATCTATTACTACTATTAATAATAATATTAGCTAGCATTTATATAGTGTTCTAAGGTTTAGAAAAATGCTCTATACCTATTATCCCATTTAATACTTACAATCCTTTGAGATATGTGTTATTACCCCAGTTTTATAGATAAAGAAACTGAGACAGATGGAAGTTAAAGGACTTGCCCAGGGTTACTCAATTACTTAGTGTCAGAGATTGAATTTCAATTCAGATCTTTTTATATTCAAGTCTGGTGTTCTAACCATTGTACTAACCTAGCTGGCTCCCTTATTAAGTGCCTTCTATGTTCTGGGTACTGGGCTAAGCACTAGGGATGTGAAGAAAACAAACCATATAAGCCTAACAGAGTCAATGTGCTGCAGCTTAAAGAGTGCTGGGTTTGGAATAGAATTTAATTCAAATTCAGGTTCTTCTCTGTGCTTCCTGTGTGACCTTAGGCCCATCACTTCATATCTCTGAGTTTCAGTTTCCTCATTGCCAAAATGAGGGGGTTGAACTGAAATGGACACTCGGACAGAATCAACAGGCCAAGACCACCAGTAATCGAATTCAGGAAGCGTTTATTAGCCAGCCGGCGGCAGACCCAGGAATTAAGTCCTAGGAGCTGCCCCGAACTCCAGTAGACACACAGGTTAAATAGTCAAAAACCACCATTGTATCAGGAGTAACAATTAGAATGGGGCAGACTGGTCAGGCAAGATATCATGCAGGTGCAGGACGGGGGCTGGGGCACATTAGATAAAGCAGGCTGTTTAACAATCAAGCTGAGGGGAGGATTCCTGGATTCCAGGAATTCAGGATACAAAGATGGGCCCCTTGTAAGGGGTGCAATGTCAGGACTTACAACTTCAGAACTACATGGTATCTATATCCTCTGCCAGTTCTAAAACTAAGATTTCATGACTCTGTGATCCATATATATATATATATATTTATATTTAGGGCCTGCCCATGGAAGCCTGGCCACTGAGTCAGTGAAACAAGGGACTTTCTTGGGACAGAGGCAACAAAGTGGCACAGTGATGCAGTACCAGACCTGGATTCAGGATGACTTGAGTTCTGGCCTCAAACATTTGATAGCTATGTGATCCTGGACAAGTCACTTAACCTCATGTCTGCCTCAATTTCCTCAATTGTAAAATGGGGATAATAATATCATGTCCTCCTGGGGTTATTCTGGAGATTTAAATAAGATGATATTTGCAAAGCACTAAGCACATAGTAGGTACTTAATAAATGCTTGATTCCTTCCTTTGGTCCTGCTGGTGGCAAACTTTTCCCTAGCATTTTCCCCCTAAGCTCTTGTGGTCTTGTATTTGACCTGGGGGCAGACTGGGCTGAATGTCATTGACCTGAACCTTGAAAGCAGAGAGTATAATCAGGGGGCTATTGCAAGCAAATGAACTTGAGAAGCAACACAAATAAATATTAAGACAGAAGAATCCAAACTGCTAAAGGTTGATACAACCCAAGTGGCTGTGATGATTCCCCAAGAGCAAATGGAGAATGATATGAAAGGGTGAACTAAAATGTGAGCAGAATTTGCACAACTGACAAAGATGGCGGGTGGGAAAGAAAGATGTCAACAAAATCTTCCTCTCCCACCTTCTCTGCTCCAGGGAAAAGCAAGGTAAATTGGGGTTAGTTAATCCCTTTACTATGTCTGTTCCATGAGCCCATCTGGGCTGTTTGAAAAGGGCAGCTGGGTATTTGAGAGCAGTAACCTTTCCCTGCAATGTTTAATTTTATGCCTAAGCTTTGAACATATGATTAAACCATGCTAACCACTAGGCCTCCTAAGCTGTATGTTGTATTTGACTTAATTCTCAAAAATAGAGAGCAAAACAATGGTTTAGAGGTTTATCCCATTTCTGGAGAGAGAGACATCTTGCCTAGCTTAGCCAGGCAAAGTGGGGAAACCTGTTTTAGGTTTTTATAAACCTGCTAAAAGAATACAAGAAAAAATATAGCTGCAAATCCTTATTCCTTCATGTGTACCAGCCCGCACAATTCTAGACTAGGAGCAAGCAAGGTGAGGACTTATTTTCCTCTCCCTAAAAAGCAGATCATACTGTGCTTGAAAGGCAAGCCATGCCACCCCACCCTCCACCCCCAGAAGTGGAGTAGGTTGCTAGGGAAGCTCTGCCTACATGAATATAGGAGCAGTCAATTCCTGGGGCAGTCAAGGTCTCAAGTTCAGGGGTAATTTACAGTGGAACCCACCTTGCCTAACAGTTTAACCTAGTGGTCATATTAACAGAATGTAAATGCTTTAATAATGCGTATCTTATATCTATGTGTATATTTTTTTTCTAGGCCAGTAACCTCAGTCACATAAAAAGCTCCAAATATTGAAATCTCCTTCCCTGAGGCAGATCAGCAACTTAGAGGTTTTAAGATCTGCCAGATACCCTCAGAAGTTAAGTGATTTACCTATGTTCACAAAGCTAATATATGTCAAATGTAGGTCTTGAGTCCAAGCTTTTTTGATCCCAAGGCAAGCATTCTGTCTTTTCTGTCATGTTTTCTCTCAAGAAGAGATACTTACTTAATGCAAACGCTCCAGTTCTCTGTAGGTGTATGGCAATGTCATCTGTCTTTGGCTATCAACCCTTAAGGATCTAGGAATAAGGCTGTACAAATGACCTTACACAAAGTTTAGCTCAGAAGCAGGGAAGGAAACATGCATTTATTAAGCACCTGCTGTGTGCCAAGCACTATGCTAATTGTTTTATAAATATCTCATTTGATCCTGGCAACCACCCTTGGAGGAAAGAGTTGTTTATTATTGCTATTTTATAGTTGAGGAAACTGAAGCAGAGTTTAAGTGACTTGCCCAGGGTCACATAGGATCATATATGTGGGTTCTCCCTATCTTCTCTGAATTCTTCTATCCATTCTCTGCAGGCCACCATTTATGTTGTCTCAGTCTCACTGTCATCTAAGCTTTGCTTCCCTAACATAATCATGAGCTGTTAGAAAATAAGGCCCTTTTATTCAGCCCTGCATCCCCCATAGCACTTAGCACAAGGACAGGTACCCTTCTGGTGCTAAATAAATGTTTTATATGCCTGGCGAATCATTCTGATGATAATTCCCATCAGATTCTACACCTCTGTTTTCCTTTTAAAATTTCATCTTCTTTTCTCTAGGTCCCTCCCCCAAGCTTCTTTAAATTGGTAGAAAATGAAAAACAAACAAACAAAACCAAAATTACCATTTGGATATTTCCAGCAGAGGACATTTGCATCATATTTCAGTCTTTAATGGACAGGCCCTTCTATCAGCAGAATGCATCTCAGAAGATGAAAGAGGAAACATAGGGAGTACCACGTAAGCACACTGGGCACAGAACATGTTCCTGATGGTGGATAGTGCTGAGGATGTTATACAAAGGATAAAGATGCTTTGTAAGAATATAGGAGAACACCCCCCCCACCTAATTATTTTGCCATGTGTCCTCCAATATGTGAACCTTACGGCAAATCTCTCTAACTAAACCATGCCAGGACATAGAAGTCAACAACCCAGGTCAAGCCAGACCAAGAGAGCCCATGTCTAGTTAAGTAGGTGAGTCTGGAAGATTCTATAAATGTAGGCAGCAATGGATATTGATTATATGCTGAGGGTGTGTCAAAATATCTCACATTGTAGTTATTAAATCTTGTCTCTCCTACCAACTTCTAAGTCCCCTCAGGGTATGGACTATGTCTTAGACAATTTGTTATTTCCCTCAGTGCCTAGCACAGTGCCTTGCACACAGGAAGTCCTCGATAAGTGTTCACTGAATTAATTTTTAGCAAGCAAGCACCATATATCTAAGCAGGAAATAGGTTTTAGAGTAGAGGAGAGATGTAGAAAAAGAAAGACAGCTGGGTACCACAAGGTCCAGGTAGATGTGCTGAATCCTAAATCTGGGAAGATTAGCAAAGAACATGGGGATTAACAATAACAATAGCAGCACCTTTATTTACTTACCAAAAAACATTCATTTTATCCACCTGCACAATATTCTGCCAAACATTAAATACAAAAGAACACTGGGCTAGTGACTGGTCCCAGGATATTTCTATCAGTACTCTAGCAAATATAAGAGGAGAAAAATAAGAAAAAAGTGATATTATAGGGTTTAAGATTTTTCCTGAGTAAAATAATAAAAAACAATCAAAGGGCACTGGAGAGGCACATGGTAGATATGACCAGGGCTGCAACATATCATGAATAAGGAACAATGAACCAAAATAAAAACTGTCATACAAAAAATATATGATTGAAAAATAAGATGGGATGGGCATGTACTGAAACAAGTGAATCTTTTCTACTAGTGTCTCCATACTCACAAGAGAAGGCGAAGAAGGATCCCAGCATGCTGGATAGAAGCACCTAAGCAGCTAAATGGTATGTGATACAGTACCAGATTTGAAGTCGAAGAGCTAATGAGTTCTAACCCTACCTCAGACACTTAACAGCTATGTGAGCCTCTGTGTAATGCCCCTGTGCCTCTGTTTCCTTATGAGTAAAATTAGGGGTTTGATCAATGATTTCTAAGAGCCTATAAATAAGAATCACACAAGATGGGCAGTCATGGATAGACTGCAATCCACATCACTGGAGAGGGCATCAGTAACTTGCCAATGGTCACAAAGCTAATGAGTGTCAAAGAACAGATTTGAACCCTGATCTTCCTTAATCTAAGTCCAGGAATCTACACACTATTACATCATGATGGCCCCTGATGGAGGACCTAGTGACCAGGGTTATAATATTGAATCCTAGAAAATAGGTTATTTGTTCTCTGCCCAGCCTTAGTTCCATGATAAGTATAAAGGTACAAAAATTTATCCAAGGGAATTGTCAGTTCCTCTTAGTTCTAGCACAATAACATCTCCAATATCCATATTCTCCTTTTACTGCTTCCATTTCCCAATCAGT
>WOXC01001800.1:0-65320 GCA_011680675.1 Gymnobelideus leadbeateri
TTGCTTTAAAAAAATTAAAAAAATAAAGAAATATATAGAAATGGGGTGGCTAGGTGGCACAGTGAATAGAGCACCTGCCCTGTAGTCAGAAGGACCTGGGTTTAAATCCAGCATCAGATAATTAACACTTGCTAGCTGTGTGACCTTGGGCAAGGCGCTTAACCCCAATTGCCCTGCCTTCCCCCTCCAAAAAGAAAGGAAAAAAAGAAATATATAGGAATTCCGAGGATTTATGTGGGTTTATTTTATATCCTGCAACTCTGCTAAATTTATTATCTCAAGAAGTTTTTTACTTGATTCTCTAGGATTCTCTAAGTATGTCATCATATCTGCAAAGAGTGATAGCTTAATCTCTTCTTTGCCTAATTTGATTCCTTCCATTTCTTTTTCTTCTCTAATTGCTACAGCTAACATTTCTAATACCAAATTGAATAACAGGGGTGATAGTGGAATCCTCGTTTCACCCCTGATCTTATTGGAAATGCTTCTAGCTTATCCCCATTGCATATAATACTTACTGATGGTTTTAGATAAATGCTACTTATTATTTTAAGGAAGGCTCCATTTATTCCTATAGTCTAGTGTTTATTTATTTCATTTATTCCTATTGTCTAGTGTTTTTTAATAGGAATGGATGTTGTATTTTGTCAAAAGCCTTTTCTGCATCTATTGAGATAATTATATGATTTCTGCTAGTTTTGTTGTTGACATGATCGATTATATTGATGGTTTTCCTAATATTGAACCATACTTGCATTCCTGGAATATATCCTACCTGATCAAAGTGTATTATTCTTGTGATAAGTTGCTGTAGTCTTTTTGGTAATATTTTATTTAAATTTTTGGATCTATATTCATGAGTTGTTGGTCTATAATTTTCTTTCTTCATTTTTCTCTCTTCCTGATTTAAATACCATTACCATATTTGTGTCATAAAAAGAATTTGGTAGGGCTCCTCCAATTTCCCCAAATACTTTGTAAAGTATTGGAATCAATTGTTCTTTAAATGTTTGATAGAAATCGCTAGTAAATCCATCTGGCCCTAGAGATTTTTTCCTAGGGAGTTTGTTGATGGCTTGTTCAATTTCTTTTTCTAAGATGGGGTTATTTATGTAATTTACTTCCTCTTCAGTTAATCTGGGCAACTTATATTTTTGTAAATATTCATCCATTTCACTAAGATTGTCAGATTTTATGTGCATGCAATTGGACAAAATAATGTCTAATTATTGTTTTAATTTCCTCCTCATTGGAGATAGGTTCACCCTTTTCATTTTTGATACTTGTGATTTGGTTTCCTCATTTTTTTTATCATATTGACTAAAGGTCTATCAATTTTCTTGTTTTTTTCATAAAACCAGCTCTTAGTTTTATTTATTAATTCAATAGTTTTTTTTAATTTCAACTTTATTAATCTCTCCTTTGGTTTTCAGTGTTTCTAATTTAGCATTTAATTTAGTGTTTTCAATTTGTTCTTTTTCCAGCTTTTTCAGTTGCATGCCCAATTTATTGACCTCCATTTTTCTCTATTTTATTCATGTATGCATTCAGAGATATAAAACTTCTCCTAAGAACTGCTTTTGCTGCACCCCACAAGTTTTGATATGTTGTCTCATTATTGTCATTCTCTTAAATGAAATTACTGTTTGTTTCTGTAATTTCTTGTTTGACCCACTCATTTTCTAGGATTAAATTATTTCTTTTACAATTAGTTGTCAGTCTGTCTTTCCATAGACTTTTATTATATATAATTTTTATTGCATCATGATCTGAGAATTATGCATATGCTATTTCTGCATTTCTGCACTGAATTTTGAGGTTTTTATGACCTAGTACATGGCCAGTTTTTGTATATGTGTCATATATGCATATATATGTACATATCCCTTTTAAATGTCGTGATAATTATACAATTCTCAATATTGACAGGTATCAACTTTCATATAGGACTGTATACAGTTTGTTCTTATTGAATAACAAGTTATGTGAATGGGTATATGTGTGTTTTCCTTGTTTACCTTTTATGTCTCTCTTGAGTCTTATATTTGAAGATCAAATTTTCCACTGAACTCTGGGTTTTTCATTAGGAAGTTCTGGAAGTCCCTTATTTCATTGAAGGACCACCTCCTTGCCTGAAAGATTATGCTCACTTTTCCTGGATAGTTGATAATTGGTTGCAGTCCAAGCTCTTTTGCCTTACAAAATATCATATTCCGATCTATCCAATCTTTTAATGTAGAAACTGCCAGGTCCAGTGTAATCCTGACTGTGTTTCCATGATATTTTAATTGTTTCTTTCTGGATGCTTGTAGTATTTTCTCCTTGACCTGATAATTCTGGAATTTGGCTATAATATTTCTTGGAATTTTCAATTTGGGTCTCTTTCAGCAGGTGTCTGGTGGATTCTTTCAATAACTTTTTTACCCTTCTGGTTCTAGGACCTCAGGGTCCTTAATAATTTCTTGGAGGATGTTGTACAGGCTTTTTTTTTTTTTAATGGCTTTCTGGTAGACCAATAATTCTTAGATTATCTCTCTCGGATCTGTTCTCCAGATCAGTTGTTTTTGAACTGAGATATTTTAGATTTTCTTCTAATTTTTTTTAATCTTTAGGTTTTGTTTGACTGATTTTTGATGCCTCATAGAGTCATTAGCTTCGATTTGATTGATTCTAATTTTTAGCAAATTATTTTCCTTGGTTAATTTTTGAAGTTCTTTTTCCATATGTTCAGATTTCATTTTTAGGGATTTATTTTCTCTAGTTAAATTTTGAATCTCCCTTCCCAATTCACAAATTTTACTTTTTAAGGATTTGTTTTTTCAGTGAGATATTTTTTTTCCATTTTGGCAATTGTAATTTTAAAAGAATTGGTCAGTTTATCTTCTACCTCTCTAATTTGGCTTTTAAAATCCTTCTTGAGATCAGTGGAGCCAAGATGGCGGAGTAGAAACAGTGTGTCCAAGCCACTCTCCCCCCAGACTACGTCCAAACTATGTAAAAGGGGACTCTGAACAACTTCGGGAGCCCCAGCACCCACAGAACGACACAGAGAAGCTAACCTCCTGCTGAGGACAGCCCAGCAGCCCTGCAGGAAGGACCAGCGCAGCACCAGCAGCACAGCACGCAGTGTGCAGGGAGCCGAGCACAGATCCACATGAGTCACAGTTTTAGCCCCAGGGCAGCAGGGCCAGCGGCCGGCTGGAGGGACCCCAGAACACCAGCAGCTGTGGCGATTTGAGAATTATCAACATAGACATGCCTAGGACAAAGTGAGAGGTTAGTGCCCTATGGACTTTGGGACCAGTATTTGGGGAACATGTCGGCTTCCTCCCCTGGGGGCTAAAAGCCACTGAGGAGACAGGCCATTTTGTAGTTTTCAGAGGCAGCTCCAGCTCCTGGCCTGCGAACTGTAGGGAGATCCAGCAATAAGTCTTGGGGGGTAATGGCTCTTGCTTTAACCTCCCTGGATCTGGATTGTGATCGGGGGTGGAGGTCATGGGTGGGTTTCCAGCTTGCCAGAAACGGAAGTTCCCCCCCCCCTTCACACGTTTGGGGCGAAAGTTCCTGTCTGGCACCAGGCCATAGTGTGGCAACAAGCCCAAAAGTCAAGTAATTAAGTGGCAACATGCCAAGGCAAAGGAAACAAATTAAACAGAAAAATGTAACCTTAGACTCCTACTTTGGGGGCAAAGAATATCAAAGCATAGAGCGAGAGGAGGGCTATGAGGTCAGAAGTCCTGCTCCAAAAGCCCCAGGGGAAAACATGAGCGGGTTGCAGGCCATGGAGGACCTTAAGAAGGACTTTAAAAATCAAATAAGAGAAGTGGAGGAAAAATTGGAAAGAGAAATGAGAAGGATGCAGGAAAAGTATGAAATGAGGGTCAACAGCCTGACTGAGGAAAACAACACCTTAAAAACAGACTAACTTAAATGGCAAAGGAGGCCCAAAAGAGCAATGAGGAGAAGAATGCCTTAAAATGTCGAATTTGCCAGATGGAAAAAGAATCTCAAAAGTTCACTGAGGAGATTCATTCCTTCAGAGTTAGACTGGAGCAAATGGAAGCTAATGACTTTATGAGAAATCAAGATGCTGTTAAGCAGATCCAAACAAATGAAAGATTAGAAGGCAATGTGAAATATCTCATGGGAAAAACCACTGAGCTGGAAAATAGATACAGGAGAGATAATTTAAAAATTATTGGTCTACCCAAAAACCATGATCAAAGAAAGAACCTAGAAATCACCCTTCAAGAACTTCTCAAGGAAAATTACCCTGATGTTTAGATCCAGAGGGCAAAATAGAGGTTGAAAGAATCCACCAATCACCTCCTGAAAAAGATCCCAAAAAGAAAACTCCCAGGAATATTATAGCCAGGTTCCAGAATCCCCAGATCAAGGAGAAAATACTACAAGCAGCCAGGAAGAAACATTTTCAATATTGTGGAAACACAATCAGAATAGCCCAGGACCTGGCAGCTTCTACACTGAGGGATTGAAGGGCATGGAATATGATATTCCAGAGGGCAAAAGAGCAGGGAATGAACCCAAGGGTCACTTTCCCAGCAAAACTGAGTATTTTGTTTCAAGGGAAAATATGGTCATTCAGTGGAATAGAGGACTTTCAAGCATTCTTGAGGAAAAAACCAGAGTTGAATAGAAAATTTGACATACAGATGCAAGAAGCAAGAGACAGATGCCTGAGAAGGTAATCAGGGAAAAGAAATCAAAAGGAACTTATCAAAGTTGAACTATTTACATTCCTATATGGAAAAACAATAATTGTGACTGATGATATCTTTCTCACTATGAAAATAATGGTAGAAGGGTGTATGGTCATATGAATACATATGTGAATGTATATATATATATATGTTTACAGTTATACATGGATAGAGGGCATAGGTTGAATTTGTTGGGAAGGGAGGATACTTAAGGGATAAAATTATGAGGTGAGAGAGGAAAGTGGCAAGAGGAGATGGGAAGAGACAGGGTAGGGTAAACTATCTCATGTAGAAGAAGCAAGGGGAAGTGGTTGCAAGGGAGGGGGAGAATAGGAAGGCAAAAAGGTAAAACCACATTCTCATTGAATTTGGTTCAGGGAGAGAATGACATACATACTAAATGGGATATCTCAACCTACAGCAGAATAGGGGGAAGGGGGATGAGAGGAGGGATGATGGATGGCAGGGCATCCTTGGGGGGAGTGGAGGTTGGAAGTACCCACTATAGAAGAGGGACAGGATCAAGTAGGGAATGGACCAGGTGGGGGGGTGGGATGAGTGGGAGGGAATTATAAGCAGCCTTGTACAATATATCTACTATGGTAATGTTTTGCGTAGCTAGACATGTACAACATATACTGAATTGCTTATCTTCCCAGAGGGAATGAATGACAAGAGAGGAAGGAAATGGATCTGAAATTCGAGGTCTTAAGATTAAATATTTCAAATATATATAAATACTATTATTAATAGTCTTTTGCTTGTAATTGGGAGATAAGATGTGCAGGCATTAGGACACAAAGATTCACCTTCCTCTAATGGAAAAGTCGAAGGGGGTATGGGAGAAGATATGAGAGAGAGCAGATTGGAGGAAGTGATATCTTGTGGGACTGCTATTCTGGGAGGGTAGGTAGGGGAAAAACGGGGGGGGGGAAATAATTGTAACTCAAAATCTGGTGGAAATGAGTGATGTAAAACAGAAGTTAATAAAGCATTTGTTTAAAGTAAAAAAATAAAATCCTTCTTGACTTAACACACTTACTAGCCATCTGACTTCTGGCAAGTCACTTAACCCCAGTTGCCCTCCAAAAAATAAGAAATAAAAAAATAAAATCCTTCTTCAGTTCTTCCAAGAATGCTTTTTGGACTTGAGACCAGTTCATATTCCCTTCTGTGGTCTCAGGTGTGAGTATAGAGTCAATGTTGTCCTCTGAATTTGGTTGTTCTTGCTCACTATAATAGGATTGATTCATTTTTGTTTTTGTTTTGCCAACTTCCTTCTTGTGTATTATGATTTCCTATTTCCTGGTTTTAAAGTGGATTTTTGTTTCTGGGGTACAGAGGGCTTTGACCCACACTTCTCAAGCTGAGAGCTAGGTGCCTGGTTGTTGACTTTGTGTGCTGTAGCCTCTGGGTGTCTAGACTGAGGCCAAGGCCAGGACCCTCAGTATTTCCCCAGGGTTACCTTGAGTCTCACAGAGTAATGTGTGGGGCAGGGGTAGTCTGGCCACTTCAGGTTTCTGTCTCTGTGCCCCTGGACTCCAGCTCAGGCAGGCTCAGCAGCTGGTGGCTGGGCCATGCTGGTCTCTGCAGATTCCCCTGATTGTGCTAAGGCATACCTGGGTTTCTGGGGTTAGCACTTGCTGGTTCCACCCCCCTGGGTTTTGAGATCTGCTGGTCAGCTGAGATGGGGCTTGTTGGGACACCTCCACCCTTCACGTCAGGTTCAGCATAGATTCAGCCATATCCTTCCTCTAGGACTCCCAAGCCTGCTGTTGAAACAACTATTTCAGGATTTTACACTGGGGCAACAATCTCTGGGTTTTTAGGGTCAGGGAGGGGTATTAGAGCTGCTAGGATTTACTTTGCCATTTTGGCTCCTGGAAGTTCAGGTAGGTGATTTGATAGCTCCAAGAGTAACTGCTGCTGCCGCAGGCCCTGCACTTTCTCTTAGCTCCTCCAGATCATCTGTCCCATGGTGAGAGGTCTGCAAATTACCCTTGCAGTGGGTGAATCTGCTGGCTGGAGCTATGCTAACTCTGCTGTGGTCTGGTCTCCTGCCTGCACTGGTGTAGTCTCCACATACTCCATGTTCTGTGCTCCCACTACCCCATACTACGTGGATACTTTCCTGGACTGGGAATCTGCCACACTCCCTCTCCCAATGGATTCTATCACTCTAAAATCTGTTCAAATTCACTTTTTAGAGGTTACTGAGAGAATTCACTGAGGAGTTCAGGTAAGTTTCTGCTTTCATTCTGCCTTCTTGGCTCTGCCCCCCAAGTCTTAAAGATAAGGTGAAGGTCATTGTGAAGAAGCTAACTCATTGTGGTTCAGAATTCAAGCAATCAAAAATGTACCTTTTTACACGTGGTCCAAGCAATGTACTTTATGTAATTGTGTTCCAAATATTCCTTCTTAGTCCTTACAAACTTTATTGTTACCATACTAGGCTATCTGATAGAATGAACCATTTTTCCCATGACTGCTGTCCTGTTGAAGGGCAGGATTTCTGGGAGGGTGGGGGCTTTGACTCGAACCCTTACACTTGAAAGAACAGGGTAAGGACAAGGGATAGTTTTTTTTTTGACAATAATGTGCAGGTCCTTTTGGTTGGCTTTATAAAGAATCTTAAGTCCTGGGGCGGCTAGGTGGCGCAGTGAATAGAGCGCCGGCCCTGGAGTCAGAAGGACCTGAGTTCGGAGCCGGCTTCAGACACTTAATCCACACAAACAAAAACCTAGCCGTGTAACCTTGGGCAAGTTACTTAACCCCAATTGCCCTAAAGGGGCAGCTAGGTGGTGCAGTGAGTAAGAGCGCCGGCCTCGGAGTTGGGATGACCCGAGATCAAATCCGGCCTCAGAAAATGAGCACCCACACATAAATAATGACTAGCCGTGTAACCTTGAGCAAGTTACTTAACCCCAATTGCTTTAAAAAAATTAAAAAAATAAAGAAATATATAGAAATGGGGTGGCTAGGTGGCACAGTGAATAGAGCACCTGCCCTGTAGTCAGAAGGACCTGGGTTTAAATCCAGCATCAGATAATTAACACTTGCTAGCTGTGTGACCTTGGGCAAGGCGCTTAACCCCAATTGCCCTGCCTTCCCCCTCCAAAAAGAAAGGAAAAAAAGAAATATATAGGAATTCCGAGGATTTATGTGGGTTTATTTTATATCCTGCAACTCTGCTAAATTTATTATCTCAAGAAGTTTTTTACTTGATTCTCTAGGATTCTCTAAGTATGTCATCATATCTGCAAAGAGTGATAGCTTAATCTCTTCTTTGCCTAATTTGATTCCTTCCATTTCTTTTTCTTCTCTAATTGCTACAGCTAACATTTCTAATACCAAATTGAATAACAGGGGTGATAGTGGAATCCTCGTTTCACCCCTGATCTTATTGGAAATGCTTCTAGCTTATCCCCATTGCATATAATACTTACTGATGGTTTTAGATAAATGCTACTTATTATTTTAAGGAAGGCTCCATTTATTCCTATAGTCTAGTGTTTATTTATTTCATTTATTCCTATTGTCTAGTGTTTTTTAATAGGAATGGATGTTGTATTTTGTCAAAAGCCTTTTCTGCATCTATTGAGATAATTATATGATTTCTGCTAGTTTTGTTGTTGACATGATCGATTATATTGATGGTTTTCCTAATATTGAACCATACTTGCATTCCTGGAATATATCCTACCTGATCAAAGTGTATTATTCTTGTGATAAGTTGCTGTAGTCTTTTTGGTAATATTTTATTTAAATTTTTGGATCTATATTCATGAGTTGTTGGTCTATAATTTTCTTTCTTCATTTTTCTCTCTTCCTGATTTAAATACCATTACCATATTTGTGTCATAAAAAGAATTTGGTAGGGCTCCTCCAATTTCCCCAAATACTTTGTAAAGTATTGGAATCAATTGTTCTTTAAATGTTTGATAGAAATCGCTAGTAAATCCATCTGGCCCTAGAGATTTTTTCCTAGGGAGTTTGTTGATGGCTTGTTCAATTTCTTTTTCTAAGATGGGGTTATTTATGTAATTTACTTCCTCTTCAGTTAATCTGGGCAACTTATATTTTTGTAAATATTCATCCATTTCACTAAGATTGTCAGATTTTATGTGCATGCAATTGGACAAAATAATGTCTAATTATTGTTTTAATTTCCTCCTCATTGGAGATAGGTTCACCCTTTTCATTTTTGATACTTGTGATTTGGTTTCCTCATTTTTTTTATCATATTGACTAAAGGTCTATCAATTTTCTTGTTTTTTTCATAAAACCAGCTCTTAGTTTTATTTATTAATTCAATAGTTTTTTTTAATTTCAACTTTATTAATCTCTCCTTTGGTTTTCAGTGTTTCTAATTTAGCATTTAATTTAGTGTTTTCAATTTGTTCTTTTTCCAGCTTTTTCAGTTGCATGCCCAATTTATTGACCTCCATTTTTCTCTATTTTATTCATGTATGCATTCAGAGATATAAAACTTCTCCTAAGAACTGCTTTTGCTGCACCCCACAAGTTTTGATATGTTGTCTCATTATTGTCATTCTCTTAAATGAAATTACTGTTTGTTTCTGTAATTTCTTGTTTGACCCACTCATTTTCTAGGATTAAATTATTTCTTTTACAATTAGTTGTCAGTCTGTCTTTCCATAGACTTTTATTATATATAATTTTTATTGCATCATGATCTGAGAATTATGCATATGCTATTTCTGCATTTCTGCACTGAATTTTGAGGTTTTTATGACCTAGTACATGGCCAGTTTTTGTATATGTGTCATATATGCATATATATGTACATATCCCTTTTAAATGTCGTGATAATTATACAATTCTCAATATTGACAGGTATCAACTTTCATATAGGACTGTATACAGTTTGTTCTTATTGAATAACAAGTTATGTGAATGGGTATATGTGTGTTTTCCTTGTTTACCTTTTATGTCTCTCTTGAGTCTTATATTTGAAGATCAAATTTTCCACTGAACTCTGGGTTTTTCATTAGGAAGTTCTGGAAGTCCCTTATTTCATTGAAGGACCACCTCCTTGCCTGAAAGATTATGCTCACTTTTCCTGGATAGTTGATAATTGGTTGCAGTCCAAGCTCTTTTGCCTTACAAAATATCATATTCCGATCTATCCAATCTTTTAATGTAGAAACTGCCAGGTCCAGTGTAATCCTGACTGTGTTTCCATGATATTTTAATTGTTTCTTTCTGGATGCTTGTAGTATTTTCTCCTTGACCTGATAATTCTGGAATTTGGCTATAATATTTCTTGGAATTTTCAATTTGGGTCTCTTTCAGCAGGTGTCTGGTGGATTCTTTCAATAACTTTTTTACCCTTCTGGTTCTAGGACCTCAGGGTCCTTAATAATTTCTTGGAGGATGTTGTACAGGCTTTTTTTTTTTTTAATGGCTTTCTGGTAGACCAATAATTCTTAGATTATCTCTCTCGGATCTGTTCTCCAGATCAGTTGTTTTTGAACTGAGATATTTTAGATTTTCTTCTAATTTTTTTTAATCTTTAGGTTTTGTTTGACTGATTTTTGATGCCTCATAGAGTCATTAGCTTCGATTTGATTGATTCTAATTTTTAGCAAATTATTTTCCTTGGTTAATTTTTGAAGTTCTTTTTCCATATGTTCAGATTTCATTTTTAGGGATTTATTTTCTCTAGTTAAATTTTGAATCTCCCTTCCCAATTCACAAATTTTACTTTTTAAGGATTTGTTTTTTCAGTGAGATATTTTTTTTCCATTTTGGCAATTGTAATTTTAAAAGAATTGGTCAGTTTATCTTCTACCTCTCTAATTTGGCTTTTAAAATCCTTCTTGAGATCAGTGGAGCCAAGATGGCGGAGTAGAAACAGTGTGTCCAAGCCACTCTCCCCCCAGACTACGTCCAAACTATGTAAAAGGGGACTCTGAACAACTTCGGGAGCCCCAGCACCCACAGAACGACACAGAGAAGCTAACCTCCTGCTGAGGACAGCCCAGCAGCTCCTGCAGGAAGGACCAGCGCAGCACCAGCAGCACAGCACGCAGTGTGCAGGAGCTGAGCACAGATCCACATGAGTCACGGTTTTAGCCCCAGGGTGGCAGGGCCAGCAGCCAGCTGGAGGGACCCCAGAACACCAGCAGCTGTGGCGATTCCAGAATTATCAACATAGACATGCCTAGGACAAAGTGAGAGGTTAGTGCCCTATGGACTTTGGGACCAGTATTTGGGGAACATGTCGGCTTCCTCCCCTGGGGGCTAAAAGCCACTGAGGAGACAGGCCATTTTGTAGTTTTCAGAGGCAGCTCCAGCTCCTGGCCTGCGAACTGTAGGGAGATCCAGCAATAAGTCTTGGGGGGTAATGGCTCTTGCTTTAACCTCCCTGGATCTGGATTGTGATCGGGGGTGGAGGTCATGGGTGGGTTTCCAGCTTGCCAGAAACGGAAGTTCCCCCCCCCCTTCACACGTTTGGGGCGAAAGTTCCTGTCTGGCACCAGGCCATAGTGTGGCAACAAGCCCAAAAGTCAAGTAATTAAGTGGCAACATGCCAAGGCAAAGGAAACAAATTAAACAGAAAAATGTAACCTTAGACTCCTACTTTGGGGGCAAAGAATATCAAAGCATAGAGCGAGAGGGAGGGCTATGAGGTCGTAGAAGTCCTGCTCCAAAAGCCCCAGGGGAAAACATGAGCGGGTTGCAGCCATGGAGGACCTTAAGGAAGGACTTTAAAAATCAAATAAGAGAAGTGGAGGAAAAATTGGAAAGAGAAATGAGAAGGATGCAGGAAAAGTATGAAATGAGGGTCAACAGCCTGACTGAGGAAAACAACACCCAAAAACAGACTAACTTAAATGGCAAAGGAGGCCCAAAAGGGCAACGAGGAGAAGAATGCCTTAAAATGTCGAATTTGCCAGATGGAAAAAGAATCTCAAAAGTTCACTGAGGAGATTCATTCCTTCAGAGTTAGACTGGAGCAAATGGAAGCTAATGACTTTATGAGAAATCAAGATGCTGTTAAGCAGATCCAAACAAATGAAAGATTAGAAGGCAATGTGAAATATCTCATGGGAAAAACCACTGAGCTGGAAAATAGATACAGGAGAGATAATTTAAAAATTATTGGTCTACCCAAAAACCATGATCAAAGAAAGAACCTAGAAATCACCCTTCAAGAACTTCTCAAGGAAAATTACCCTGATGTTTAGATCCAGAGGGCAAAATAGAGGTTGAAAGAATCCACCAATCACCTCCTGAAAAAGATCCCAAAAAGAAAACTCCCAGGAATATTATAGCCAGGTTCCAGAATCCCCAGATCAAGGAGAAAATACTACAAGCAGCCAGGAAGAAACATTTTCAATATTGTGGAAACACAATCAGAATAGCCCAGGACCTGGCAGCTTCTACACTGAGGGATTGAAGGGCATGGAATATGATATTCCAGAGGGCAAAAGAGCAGGGAATGAACCCAAGGGTCACTTTCCCAGCAAAACTGAGTATTTTGTTTCAAGGGAAAATATGGTCATTCAGTGGAATAGAGGACTTTCAAGCATTCTTGAGGAAAAAACCAGAGTTGAATAGAAAATTTGACATACAGATGCAAGAAGCAAGAGACAGATGCCTGAGAAGGTAATCAGGGAAAAGAAATCAAAAGGAACTTATCAAAGTTGAACTATTTACATTCCTATATGGAAAAACAATAATTGTGACTGATGATATCTTTCTCACTATGAAAATAATGGTAGAAGGGTGTATGGTCATATGAATACATATGTGAATGTATATATATATATATATGTTTACAGTTATACATGGATAGAGGGCATAGGTTGAATTTGTTGGGAAGGGAGGATACTTAAGGGATAAAATTATGAGGTGAGAGAGGAAAGTGGCAAGAGGAGATGGGAAGAGACAGGGTAGGGTAAACTATCTCATGTAGAAGAAGCAAGGGGAAGTGGTTGCAAGGGAGGGGGAGAATAGGAAGGCAAAAAGGCAAAACCACATTCTCATTGAATTTGGTTCAGGGAGAGAATGACATACATACTAAATGGGATATCTCAACCTACAGCAGAATAGGGGGAAGGGGGATGAGAGGAGGGATGATGGATGGCAGGGCATCCTTGGGGGGAGTGGAGGTTGGAAGTACCCACTATAGAAGAGGGACAGGATCAAGTAGGGAATGGACCAGGTGGGGGGGTGGGATGAGTGGGAGGGAATTATAAGCAGCCTTGTACAATATATCTACTATGGTAATGTTTTGCGTAGCTAGACATGTACAACATATACTGAATTGCTTATCTTCCCAGAGGGAATGAATGACAAGAGAGGAAGGAAATGGATCTGAAATTCGAGGTCTTAAGATTAAATATTTCAAATATATATAAATACTATTATTAATAGTCTTTTGCTTGTAATTGGGAGATAAGATGTGCAGGCATTAGGACACAAAGATTCACCTTCCTCTAATGGAAAAGTCGAAGGGGGTATGGGAGAAGATATGAGAGAGAGCAGATTGGAGGAAGTGATATCTTGTGGGACTGCTATTCTGGGAGGGTAGGTAGGGGAAAAACGGGGGGGGGGAAATAATTGTAACTCAAAATCTGGTGGAAATGAGTGATGTAAAACAGAAGTTAATAAAGCATTTGTTTAAAGTAAAAAAATAAAATCCTTCTTGACTTAACACACTTACTAGCCATCTGACTTCTGGCAAGTCACTTAACCCCAGTTGCCCTCCAAAAAATAAGAAATAAAAAAATAAAATCCTTCTTCAGTTCTTCCAAGAATGCTTTTTGGACTTGAGACCAGTTCATATTCCCTTCTGTGGTCTCAGGTGTGAGTATAGAGTCAATGTTGTCCTCTGAATTTGGTTGTTCTTGCTCACTATAATAGGATTGATTCATTTTTGTTTTTGTTTTGCCAACTTCCTTCTTGTGTATTATGATTTCCTATTTCCTGGTTTTAAAGTGGATTTTTGTTTCTGGGGTACAGAGGGCTTTGACCCACACTTCTCAAGCTGAGAGCTAGGTGCCTGGTTGTTGACTTTGTGTGCTGTAGCCTCTGGGTGTCTAGACTGAGGCCAAGGCCAGGACCCTCAGTATTTCCCCAGGGTTACCTTGAGTCTCACAGAGTAATGTGTGGGGCAGGGGTAGTCTGGCCACTTCAGGTTTCTGTCTCTGTGCCCCTGGACTCCAGCTCAGGCAGGCTCAGCAGCTGGTGGCTGGGCCATGCTGGTCTCTGCAGATTCCCCTGATTGTGCTAAGGCATACCTGGGTTTCTGGGGTTAGCACTTGCTGGTTCCACCCCCCTGGGTTTTGAGATCTGCTGGTCAGCTGAGATGGGGCTTGTTGGGACACCTCCACCCTTCACGTCAGGTTCAGCATAGATTCAGCCATATCCTTCCTCTAGGACTCCCAAGCCTGCTGTTGAAACAACTATTTCAGGATTTTACACTGGGGCAACAATCTCTGGGTTTTTAGGGTCAGGGAGGGGTATTAGAGCTGCTAGGATTTACTTTGCCATTTTGGCTCCTGGAAGTTCAGGTAGGTGATTTGATAGCTCCAAGAGTAACTGCTGCTGCCGCAGGCCCTGCACTTTCTCTTAGCTCCTCCAGATCATCTGTCCCATGGTGAGAGGTCTGCAAATTACCCTTGCAGTGGGTGAATCTGCTGGCTGGAGCTATGCTAACTCTGCTGTGGTCTGGTCTCCTGCCTGCACTGGTGTAGTCTCCACATACTCCATGTTCTGTGCTCCCACTACCCCATACTACGTGGATACTTTCCTGGACTGGGAATCTGCCACACTCCCTCTCCCAATGGATTCTATCACTCTAAAATCTGTTCAAATTCACTTTTTAGAGGTTACTGAGAGAATTCACTGAGGAGTTCAGGTAAGTTTCTGCTTTCATTCTGCCTTCTTGGCTCTGCCCCCCAAGTCTTAAAGATAAGGTGAAGGTCATTGTGAAGAAGCTAACTCATTGTGGTTCAGAATTCAAGCAATCAAAAATGTACCTTTTTACACGTGGTCCAAGCAATGTACTTTATGTAATTGTGTTCCAAATATTCCTTCTTAGTCCTTACAAACTTTATTGTTACCATACTAGGCTATCTGATAGAATGAACCATTTTTCCCATGACTGCTGTCCTGTTGAAGGGCAGGATTTCTGGGAGGGTGGGGGCTTTGACTCGAACCCTTACACTTGAAAGAACAGGGTAAGGACAAGGGATAGTTTTTTTTTTGACAATAATGTGCAGGTCCTTTTGGTTGGCTTTATAAAGAATCTTAAGTCCTGGGGCGGCTAGGTGGCGCAGTGAATAGAGCGCCGGCCCTGGAGTCAGAAGGACCTGAGTTCGGAGCCGGCTTCAGACACTTAATCCACCAAACAAAAACCTAGCCGTGTAACCTTGGGCAAGTTACTTAACCCCAATTGCCCTAAAGGGGCGGCTAGGTGGTGCAGTGAGTAAGAGCGCCGGCCTCGGAGTTGGGATGACCCGAGATCAAATCCGGCCTCAGAAAATGAGCACCCACACATAAATAATGACTAGCCGTGTAACCTTGAGCAAGTTACTTAACCCCAATTGCTTTAAAAAAAAAAAAAAAGAATCTTAAGTCCAAAGGAACTGGTAGCTCTGAAAACTTCTTTCTTGTCCTGGAATCTCCTGCCTGTCCACTTCATTATAGCCAATCCTCCTCACATAGAATACAACAAAATTTAGCTTCTCATGATCTGGAGGTAAAACTGCTTAGCAAAAGATGCAAATCAGGTAAAGAGATTTAGGTGAAAGCAGAAAATTCCCAGTGAGGGTTTTACAGTAAGGAAGGTAGCAATACAAAGTGGTTGGGGAGACTGGGACATGAGGAGTGGAAAGGGTATTGTCCCAGAGCCACCTTTTAGGAAATAATCAAATTCTTGGGAAGAAGATCACTACTTCCATGCATCAGCTATGCAGATAAGGTCTCAACTGCTCATGATCATATTCACTTTACATTAACAGTGCCCTCTTTGCCACCTGCACAGTGCTAAGTGAGATCCCTTCTCCTCTGTATGGTTCACTCTTTTGTTTCACATGCTGCGAGCCCCAAGAGCCTTCTTCTCTTCAAGGGCTGCTGTTTCTCATTCCCCTTTCTGTTCCTACTCTACTTGTCTTTCTTTACACATTTTTGAATATTTATTTACTTATTTATTTTTAAAAAATAAAATTTTACAGATTTATTCTTTTACAAACATTTATTGTCTTCCTCCCACTGCTGCCACCCTCAATTGAGCATTTAAAACAAAACAAAAAAATGAAAAGATATCAAATCCTCATACCAAATAAACATAGTCACAACTAACAGCTCATATTGTACCAAAAATTTTCCCAATTACTCTTAATTCTACTGCTTTCTCTTTCTTAGTTGTACATATCTGTTTACTTGTTGTCTCTCCCATTAGCCTGTAAACTCCTTGAGGGCAGGGACCACCTTTTGATTCTTTGTATATCTCCAGCACCTTAGCAGGGCACATAGTAGGTGCTTAATAAATGTTTATTGACTGACTGGCATAGTCCTGCAAAACAAATTCCCATACTGACTATGTTCAAAAATGTATGGCTCCTTCTTCCTTTTAGTTAAGTCTATTACCTCTCAGGCAAGAGAAGCTTATATAGCATTGGCATTTAATTTTTTTTAACCTTTTTTTTGCTTTTTGCTTTTTAGAGGGGGGAAGGCAGGGCAATTGGGGTTAAGTGACTTGCCCAAGGTCACATGGCTAATAAGTGTTAAGTGTCTGAGGCCAGATTTGAACTCAGGTCCTCCTGACTCCAGGGCCTAGCTGCCTCTGGGGCACCTAGCTGCCCCAGCATTGACATTTTCTTTGCCATTGAGTGACTCAGAGCTGGTGGTAATGTTGGCAGACAGACCTTCAGTAATAGCATGAATAGGCAGGGTGGTAGCAATTTTAAAGCAGTAAATAGTGCCTCTAAGGCAGGGGCCCTCTTCCCTCCCCCCCCCTTGAACTGCCAAATCTTTTTTTTTTTTTCACAAAATACTATTTATTGAGTTCTACTTATGTGGGGCCAGAGGAAGTCTGAGAATAGGAGGAGCACAGTGGAGATAACACAGTGAAGCTAGCTGACACTCCCTTTGCCAGGCTTCTTCCTCCCTGGCTCTGTAGTCCTTCTGGCTAAGGAGGAGCCAAAGGCTACCTCATTCTTTGGACCTTTCCTTCCCCAGGGGTGACCTGAGGAGGAATCCTTGGCAGGCAGGAGAAGAAGGCTCTGGACACATCCTGGGAATGGCTTGCCTTTGCTTTCCCTGCCCCTTTCAACTGTCAGGATAGGCCACCCCCATCTTCTACTGTTGCCCTAGGTCTTCTGAGATGAGTTTTGTCAAAGGCAGCTGCAGCCGCAGCCTCATAACCTTGGTGGCTCTCTCCTTTCTGCCTCCAACAGGGAGGTCTGAACCAGGGATGCTGGTAGCCTCTTGGTCCTTCCTGTCTTGCCCTTTCCCTCCTTTCACATCCTTGGCCCCAACTTGGGACCTCGATCAGAGATAACTGGCAGAGACACTGGGAAAAAGGTGGCTTTTGGGGTCTTCTCTTAGTTTTCCCCCTGTGTCTCTTTCCCCATGCTGCTTTGTCTCAGAGCCAGTCTTTCCAGTCCAGTGACGATGCTGGTAGTCTTTTTCCTCCACTGAGAAGCTAGATCCCTAAGAGCAGAACAGAACTGAGCAGAGAAGATCCTTCAGGAAGTAAACAGTTGTTTCAGGCTAGCTCTCCTGCTCTGATATATGCAAGGCAGCCCCTTATTTCAAACTGTAGTCTATCCCATGCCTTCTCTATAATCAGGGTCAGTGGGAGAGGGCCTGCTGGTTAGAGAAGAAGCATGAGCACAGGTCCAGGCTCAGCATTCCATCTCCACTGGTCAGAAGTGGGAAGTGGGAGGTCACTGCAGGAAGAGCTGCTGACTTACTCCTACTTACTTACTTACTATCATCTCTAGGAAGCTGCTTGGCTAGATTGCTTCTGGCTGGGAAGCCTCCTCCCCACATGGTGCCACTGCTGCAGGACTTTGGGACTGGTGGGTCCCAGCTCTTCGTCAGGCTCTTCCAGGGCATGGTGCCACTTGGAAGTTCAGCTGGGTACTGGTTTCTCTGCTTCTGCCTTTTCCAAAGAGGCCATAGGAGCATCCCCATATGCTCAGTAACCACCAACTAGGCAGTAAGTCTCCCCATGCCAGCCCACCTGAGTCTCCCCACAACCTCAGTAGAGGACATGGTAGTAACCAGGCGTGGGGAGAGAAGTGGGAGTGGCAGATGTTGTTTGTCCTTCATTCTCCAACAGGACCAATGACATCAGGAGGGTGATGTCTTGACTTGCAAGTAAATTGGATTTAAGAGAGGGAGGGCTGTTCAAGGTTACCAGCCTTACTTTCTCCTCTAGAGCCATCCAGGTCCAGGAGCAAGATATAGATCAGGAGACTATCAATGACCCATGAACTACCCAATCTTTATCAGCCAGACTGCAAAAAAGGAAGATGACCTTGCAAAACTGTTCTCCAATTTCATTCAGTGTTGCCTACATCAGTGTCCTCCTTCTGCTTAGTTGCCACCATTTAATTATGATTTTGCCAAACCCCTTCTATTGCTTTTCCAACAGCAACATTTGCACCAGAACAGTATTTTCCTCTTATTTTGGTTTACAGCCCATGGATTGGGCATGGGGTCAGTGGGTTTCCTAATAGAGACAGATTCACCTGTTAGAATTAACTGGTTCCCTCTTTTTTAAAATTACATTTTTAGTGATAATTTCTGTTTCTTATATCATCATAGGGATCCCAAGTATTCCCCCTCCTTCCAGAGAGCTGTCCTGTATCACAAATAGTATATTTTAGAGAGAGAAAAATTTGCACTAATGAGGGAAGCGTTGAAAAAGTCCAAACATATGCAGTTGTAGTGGACATTCCACCTACCCAAAAAGAGGGGGTGAAGCTCTCATATCTCTTCATTAAAGTCTTACTTGATCTTTATAATTTTGTTTTATTTTTTATTGTCTTATTCTTTTTTCCATTTACATTGTTGGAGTTGCTGTACATATTATTTCTTGATTATATCTTCTTCTTCCTCAAGAAATTAAATAAAAATAAAATATCTTACAGTTTCTCTTCCCTTTGTGTTGATAGAATCAGTTTATCAGTTGAGAACAAAATACAAACAACAAGATTGAATCAGATTCATTTCAGGCTACCTGTTTGACTCAAGGAAGCTCCCCTATTTGTACCTTTATATCAAGGTCATAAGAAATTTCACTACTTTTTGTACAGAAATATATTGACCAACAATAGGTCCCAGCCCAAGCCTCACTTGGTCATTGTCTGGGCCTTGATGCCTCAGAGTGTGTATACATACCAATTGTTAATGTTTTGACCAGAAACCCTGAGGGTCTTCCCCTCACAGACTGATTTTTTAACTAAGTAAAAGAGGCCATTCTTTGCCTCATTTCTTACCTAGCCTTAATTCCTAGCCTCAGTCAGACAGAGACCTGAGAAAGACCTTAACTTAAAAAGGTCAAGGTCTCCCACTGCATCCAGGGCCATCTCCAGTCGTCCTGATCTGTATTTTGCCACTGAACCCAAATGGCTTTGGAAGAGAAAGTGAGGCTGGTGACTTTGCATAACCCTCCTTCACTTAAGTCCAATTCACTTACAAGTCATGGCTTCACCTCCCTGATGTCATGGTCCTCTTCAAGAATGAAAACAAACAATAACAACAACTCTTCTAATGCAGTTTTCTCAATAGAAGGCAAGGTTTAATTCTTGTAGATTGAAAGAGAGAATTGACTTCATATAACTACAACCGTGACTACACTGGAGAAAAGGAACAAGTCCAATGTATTTCTCTCAAGGAGCACACAATTCTTAGAGACTTCATCTTTTTTTCTGATAGAGTTGTCATTTTCCCCAATAGTGATGTCAGTGTGACAGCAATTGGAGGTCTCCAAATCCTACTACATCAAAGTCTTCCAAAGGCAGAATGAGAGTTTAATATTGTTTCCCTGTAGCAATATGCCATTCCTTTATATTGAAGTAACCTGTACCATGGATTGGCAGCTAGGTATTCAGTGCTGGGTCTGGAGTCAGGGAGACCCAAGTTTAAATCCAGTGTCAGATACTTACTAGCTGTGTGACCCTAGGCAAGTCACTTTACCTCCATTTGCCTTAATCCATTGGAGAAGGAAATAGCAAACCACACCAGTATCTTTGCCAAGAAAATCTCCTGGACAGCATCGGCATGCTATGGTCCACAGAGGCACAAAGAGCTGGACACAGCTGAATGACTGAACAACAATACTGTGGATTTAGAGAAATATAAACCCAATATAAACACAGTCAAGTTCCATGAAAGTTAATTTGCTTCAGTATAACAGTGGTCATGCAGGTATACATATATATATATATATACATACATACATATATATATATATATATATATATGTATATATATATATATATATTGTTCTGTCCAACTCTCCATGTTCCCACCCCACCCCCAGGAAAAAAAAAGAAAGAAAAATGAGGTCTTTGTAACAGTCATGCATATCCAGCCAAAACAAATCCCTGCATTGGCTATGTCTAAAAATATATGGCTTATTCTGCATTTTGAGCCTGTCACCTTACTGTCAAGAGGTAGATAGAAACATTCTTTTAGAATGGGAGGTGAACATTGCCAGTTCTGAAGTATTTAAATATTTCAAAAACCATTCCTTTTAGGTATATCACACTGTCTCTTGTTGTCCCCTGTCCCTGCCCCAATCAGGGAACTTGATGCAGAGGGGAATTTTTCTTCATGGGGACAGATATGCACAATTCCCCATATTAGATATCTTAAAAAGGGACACAGGATAAATCTGTCTAACTAATTTAACTGGTTTTCAAAGAGCAATATTTTGAAAGTTTTTAAATTAATTTTTACAGGAAAATGAATATTCTCTTTCTTTGCCACTGCCTCTTCTACTCTCCCATCCTTCACAAAATAAAATAAAATAAAATAAGAACCTTCACAAGAAATATGCATAATCCAACCAAACAAATTCCCATATTGGCCATGTCAAAATATTCATCTCTTCTTTTATATTGTAAATCCATCTTCTTTTTGGAAGGAGGTAGAAAGCATGATTCATTTTCAGCTATCTGGACTTAGGTTTTATTATTTTATTAATCAGAGTTATTAGTAATCATTATATTAATCAGTTCTGAAGCAGAGCTGTCAAACATGTGGTTGCCAGATTAAAATGTAATTAGGAAATATTTAGCAAAATAAATAAATAAAATGTAATTGGGAAATATTTAGCAAAATAAATAAAATAAAAACAAATATAATACAACACAGATAATGTAACTATATGATTTTCTGAGTCAACATGTGGCAGCAGAAATTTAGTGCCCTGATTTCTGTTTCAGTTTAACATCACTGTTTTAAAATCTTTCAAAGTATTTTTCTACCTCTGATGTTGATGTCTTTCTGTAATTTGTTCTACTTCTGTTCATTTTATCCTTCATCTAATAATAGAACTCTTCTCAGTTTTCTCTGAAACTGTACATTTCATCTTTTTTCATGGCACAATAATAGTCACATTCACATACCACAATTTCTAAAGTTGTAACCTGATAGTAGGTGGTCACACTCCTAGTTTGCAATTTGGGGCTAGTGTTAAAAAAAACTGCTAAAAATATTTTTCCACGTGTGGGTCCTTTTCCTTTTTCTTTAATCTCTTTGGAGTCTAGGCCTCTTATAGTGACATAGTTGAATCAACAAGCATACACAGTTTAGTAACTTTGGAGTCATTCTTCTAATGGATTTCCAGAATTTCTAGAACAATTCATGCTCCTACCCCCAATGCATTTGTGTGCCTGTATCTTGATGCCTTTTTTGTATCCCCAACTAAAATCCCACCTCCTACACAAAACCTTCCCCAACCCCTATTAATTCTAGTGTTTTAACTCTTAGTTATTTCCTATTTATCCTATGTATAGCTTGCTTTGTATATATTTGTTTATATATTGGCTTCCTCATTAAATTGTAAATTCCTTGAGAACAGAGACTGTCTTTTGCCCTTTTTTGTATCCCCTAAACAGAGCCAAGGAAACAATATTCACCATGACTACCATAATTTCAAACAATCACCAAAAAAAATCAAAAATGAATGTTGCAAAGTTATAAAGGATACATATGGCTCCAAAGACATGAGAAGATACATCCTTTACTGAGGTGGGAGGTTCACAGGTTTGGAAAATTACTTATATTTTCCATTTTTTTCAGGTTTTTTTGTAATGATTGTTTCTTGTCTTCTTTTTCTTTATTTTCTTCTTTAAAATATTCTGTATTATATGGAATAACTCTCTAGAAGGGGAAAGGACCACAGAAGGTAAAATGGACAATTCTGATTACATAAGATTAAAAATATTTTTGCGTAACCAAAAACAACACAATCAAAATTAGAGGAAAAGGATAACTGGGTAAAATACATTACAGCAATTTTCTTTGATAAGGCTCTCATCTCCAAGATATATAGAGAAACAATTGAAATTTCTGAGAATAAGAGCCATTCCACAATTGATAAATGGTCCAACAATATGAATATGCAGTTCCCAAGGGAAGAAATTCAAGCTATTTATGACTATATGAGAAATCCAAATTAAAATCACTCCAAGGACTCATCTCACCCTGGTCGGATTAATAAAATTGACAGTAAAAGGAAAACAAAAAAACTTTAGAGGGGCTTCTGGAGAAGAACGATAGGTGAGATACTTTTGGTGGACTTGGGTTGGCTGAACTCTTCTTCTCTCTGTCCTTTTTATTCTTCATTAGAATTTAATAATAATAATAATAATAATCTCTCTGAGGAGAAGGAAATGGGGATAGATTTGGAAATGAATGTGATAACAGAATAAGAACTGTTGCAACAATCGGTACCCATGATTAGCATAAGAGCAGGGGCTCACCAACCTGTGCCACCATTGCCTGAATCTCCTTTGCCACTCTAAGGCCCCTCATAACTCTAGTCCTGGACAGGTGCAGATGGGCTGCAGTCCTAGGGAAGACAAGCCACCTAAAAGAAGTCAGGTTCTTTTCTTTGTATACTTTTGGGTGCCAACCCCAGAAACATTATTTCACACTGGGAAACATTACTTCACACTGAAGTTTTGACTAGTGCTCACAGCCTCCTCCAAGGTGAAGAAGAGAAAGGACCTTATTGAGCCCATCAAGTCTAAGACAATTATTTCTCTTCTCTCCACAGAAGAAATACTTCCCACACAAAGAGCATCAAACTTCAAACTTGAAACAGCAGCATACCTTATAGCAACTGTTCCCCTGGGGGGAGGGTTGACATAAACATTGAAAAAAATACAAGGTTGCTGAACTATTTGCTAGAACATAGACATTTTCCATTTCAAGACAGCTCTGCACTGTCCATGTTCTATCAAGCCAGAAATTCGGTTCATCCACCAGCTACAGATCCTCTTTTCCAAAAGAGAACCCAGGAAAGGTCATTGGGGGATACTCATGGACCTTAGGAGTCACCTGGAGGAAGATCCAGGAAACAATGGACTGAGAAGTCGAAATCAGCAAGTAGGAGGAGAACCAGGAGAGAGCAGTGTCAGGAAAACCTAGATGGCTCCAGGAATTTGGCTGGAAAGAACTCAAAAAGGGCTACTGAAAACTGTGTGATTGGAAAGCACAAGGTTGGCCTTGAAGAAATTAGAGACATACCTCAAGCCCTGGAGTCTGAGATTTACAGAGTCTTAGGATGAGAGCGGGGGAGAGAGACAAAGACAAACACAGAGACAGACAGAGAGAGATTAAGTAGGGTGGCAAGGCTTTAGAGAGAGATTAATCCAGATTTTGATGCTCCTATATAGAGAGACCTGGTATCTGGAGCTCAGAGAGGAGGCAAGGCCTGAAATGTGAGCCTCCAGGGGAGAGAGACATGTATATGGTGATCATCAGAGAGAGATACGAAGAAAGGCATGGATTCTGACACTCTGGCAGAGAGATGTCTGCAGTCTGAGGATGAGAGAGGAAGAGGGGCCTGGAATTTTATGGTCAGAAAACAAGGGAAGGGTAGTGAGCCTCAGAGAGGGAGACAGATGCCTGGAATCTGAGGCCCAGAAAGGGAAGGGATTGCAGTCAGACACTGAAAATAAGGAAAGACCAGGAGTCTGAGGGAGAGAGAGAAAAAAAAGTTTGTGGGGGGGAGGGAGGGAGAAAGAGAGAGAGACAGAGAGAGAGAGAGAGAGAGAGACAGAGAGACAGAGAGACAGAGAGAGACAGAGACAGAGACAGAGAGACAGAGAGAGAAGAAGAAGAAGAAGAAGAAGAAGAAGAAGAAGAAGAAGAAGAAGAAGAAGAAGAAGAAGGAGAAGGAGGAGGAGGAGGAGGAGGAGGAAGAGGAGGAGGAGGAGGAGGAGGAGAAGGAGAAGGAGAAGGAGAAGGAGAAGAAGAAGGAGGAGGAGGAGGAGGAGGAGGAGGAGGGGGAGGCAGTGGCGGCAGCAAGTCTGGAATCTGTGGTTCAGCCACAATTATCTGTCTCAGTGTTGGAGAGGGCCTGGAATCTAAGGTTCACAGAGTGAGGGAAGCCTAGAGTATGAGGATCAGAGAGAGAGAAGACAGGCTTAGAGAGAGAAATTGGCCTGGTGTCTGAGGAACAGAGTGAAAGAACCATGCTCTTGGTGAGAGAAAGGTCTAGAGTCTGAGGATTAGGGGGCAAGGGTGAGACCTAGAGTATGACTAAGAAAAAGAGAAAATCCTGGAATCTGGGGCTCAAAGAAAGAGGGAGGTCTGGAGTCTAAGATTCTGAGAGACAGAGAGAGTGAGAAAGAAAGGAAGGAAGAGAGAGAGACAGAGAGAGACAGAAACAGAGAGTGCAACAGAGAGAGAGAAACACAGAGAGGCAACAGCTCTTCACTGCCCTCCCCATTATATAAACTCTTCCTTGTGGACCCCATTTATGTGATAAAATTTTGTCTATTTTTCTCTCCCCATGCATTCCTCTTCCTTACCTCCCATTCTTCTTTTGAGATCTTATCAACATAATAGAATCAGAATGAGAATCTCTGTCTAATGAGACTCCCTTTAATTTCCCTGGTGAATATAATGTTCTGAAGGGTTACACATGTCTTTTCCCTATATTAGAATATAAGTTTCACCTTGTTTACTCCCTTATGATTTCTCCTTTATGTTTACCTCTTTATGCTTTTTTGGCTCCTGTGTTTGAATATCAAATTTTCTCCTCAGCTCTGATCTTTTCATCAGGAATGCTTGGAAGTTTTCTATTGCATTACAAGTCCATTCCCCACCCCCCCACCCCCCCCACCCCACCCCGTCAAGTTCAGGGGCACCTGGGATCTCTTTCTGCTCTGTAGTTTCCTGGTCTAGTGTTCGGTCTCAGTCCCCTTGTAGTACCTAAACATTGGAATACTGCCCCTACCCTCTGGCATGCTCCTGATTACCCCTCTCCCCAGCATCTGTGGACCTCTTTTTCTATCTTCCAAGTCCTCTCACTTGGAACTTTTTCTTGGCTTTCCTAATCATAATTCAGTCTGGCGTATTTTCTAGGTGGTTGAGAAAGAAATGTACTGGGTGAGTTAGACAAAAATGCTTCCTTTCATTCCGCTAACTTGAATTGGACATCATAAATTTTCTGATTCATTTTAAAGTGAATGTTAAAAACATCACTTTTATCTCAAAGGGACAGATTAAATGTTTATTTTTTACTTAAATGCCTGATAGAGAACACTGCTAACTTGTTCATCTTTTTAGTTTAAAAAAATGCAAATAGCATATTCAGGTTCAACAGCTCTTTTAAGTACTTTGCCATAAGACACTTAGTAAAGCTCTTTGTGGACATGAGGTTTTCATGGTCATTCCCCATTTCATCAATATATATTTTAAAGATTGTATTATTTAAAGGTCTCATTTTTATAACTATGTAACAGTGGTTATCCTGACCCCCCCCCCCCCACTGCTTGAAGGCTAGGTGTGTTACATCTACCTTTTCTCCCAGTGTTCTCCTATACCCTTAAGGAGGCATGGAGGTATCTAGGCTCTTTGCCATTGGTTTGACCCTTATCAATGATATCTCCCCAATTTTTCCATTTAACCACTTAATCAGATTAGCTTTTACAAAAGAATATTTGAAATAACAAACATATAATACATTCCTTCTAATGCCTGTGATAACTCCCCACTGTACCACCATGCTCTGGTCCTATCATTACTTTCTTGGGGTAATGAATGTTGTGTTGTTCCAGGATCTCAAGGACAGCTCAGGCTGGGACCTACAAGCTTTCAGTGCTCCCAAAAGGTTCTGATCCAAGGCAAAGTCAGATTTTTTTCTCCTTCTAATCTGAACTCTACAAGTTCCTGGATTTTGCTCAGCCCTATCAGTCAGCTGGGAAGCTCTGCTAGATTGATCAATCAGCATATATGAAGTGCCTACTGTGTGTAAGGGTTTTCACTTTTAGTATCCCTGGGGATACAGAAAGAAGCAAAAGACAGTTCCTGCCCTCAAGGAGCTCACAATCTAATGGGGGAGACCACAGGCAAACAAATAGACGCAAAGCAAGCTCTATACAGAATAAATGGAAAATAATTAACTGAAGGAAAATACTGGACTTAAGAGGGGTTAGGGAAAGCTTTCTGTAGAAGGTGGAATTTTAGTTGGGATTTAAGGAAGCCAAGGAGGTCAGTAGTTGGAGTAGATGAAGGAAAGTGTTCCAGGCTGGGGTGGGGGGGGAGACATGGGACAGCCAGAGAGAATGCCCAGACCTGAGAGATAGAGGGTCTTGTTCAAAGAATAACCAGAAGTCCAGTGTCACTGAATCAAAGAGTATGTGTCAGGGAGCAAGGTGTAAGAAGACTGGAAAGGTGGGGGTGGGGCAGGTTAGGAAGGGCTTTGAATGCCAAGCATAGGAAAGTTTGGAACAGGGGTACTGGTAGCTTTGGGGGGTGGATTCATAGCTGAGTCCACACTCTATATGGGGAGAAGTAACCCCCACTACTATTAGGTGAGAGCACAGAAGGGTCATTTTTCTTTATATTTCACCAAAATCACATCTTATCATCTGGAGTGCTGCATGCAAGAGGCTGCCTCCCCTTTTACTATTATCTTAACTATTATAAGGACTGTCAGAGTCCAATGCATGACTGAAAGTAGATCCGCACAGGAAGGGGCCCATTATAGCTTTGATCTCTGGTTTCTTTTCAGGACTATTTTTAAGCCATTTGTACAACTGTGAGGGTTAGTTTAGTTAAAAACTAGGTAATATAAATGCAGTTCACAGTATATATGTAAACTGCAGGATGTTTCAGTACATTAGAAGTGCATGAATGAGTGAGGATGCTGCTGTCAAATGTCTAGCCCTCTCTTCCTATAGATGCCTGTATGTATGTGACACATCACCAGCTGTTATACAGAGGTTCAGGGACCCCCCCACCAAAGACTGGAGTACAGGAGAGGGTCATCTGGAATGAATTCACAGACTTAAGCATTCTTTAAGTCAAGGTGGCAAAGGTTTATTTTAACACCAATATAGTGGGTAGAGCTCCTTAAGGACCTCATATTCCCCCAAAGAGATCATAAAATGGGAAAAGGACCCACATGTACAAAAAATATTTATAGCAGCTCTTTTTGTGGTGGTCAAGAACTGGAAATCAAGGAGATGCCCATCAATTGGGGAACAGCTAAACAAGTTGTGGTATATGGATGTAATGGAATAGTCTTGTACTATAAGAAATGATGAACAGGTGGACTTCAGAGAAACCTGGAAAGACTTATATGAACTGATGCTGAGAGAGGGGAGTAGAACCAGGAGAACACTGTACACAGTAATAGCCACAGTGTGCGAGGACTGATTCTGTAAACATAGCACTTCTTAGCAATGCAAGGACCTAAAATAATTCCAAAGGACACATGATGGAAAATGCCAGCCACATCCAGAGAAAGAACTATGGAGTTGGAATGCAAAATAAAGCAGACTATTTTCTTTTTTGTTTTGTTTTATTTTGATTTTTTTCCTTTCTCATGGTTTTTCCCATTCATGCAACATGACTAATGTGAAAATGTGTTTAATAGGAATGTATTGTAGAGCCCATATGAGATTGCAAGCTGTCTTGTGGAGGGAGGGGGGAAGGAGAGAGAGAAAATTTAAAACTTATGGCAGTGAACATTGAAAATTAAAAATAATTTAATTTTTTTAAAAAAGGAACTTGTATTCCTTAAGGAACCTGCAACTTAACAGGAATGATACTAAAGCTTATATAGGAAAAGTAGTGGATTATCTGGCAGATATGTTAATTGGGTGATAATTTAAAACCTTGATCAAAGGCATCATTCACTACCAGAAACCAAGGAAAGGGTTTCTCAGGGGTGTATTTTTGGTCTGTTGGATCTGTAGCAAGATAGCTTTGAGAGTTGATGACTATAGCTTGATCTCTGGATTGTAACTTTGGGAATCAATACATGATAATTTTGTGGTTACAAGACAACCCTATTTTTACGAGAGAATTTCTTCAGAGGTCAACATGTTCTTGTGATGGAGAAAGATTGTTTTACTGGGGCCCACTCATGAGTAACTGCTAGGCATAGTGTCCCTGGGCACTATGTCCTCCTGAGTTTTCTCTTTTCTGGGCTAAATAACCCCATTCTTTCAATTGTTTTTCATACAGCATAGGCTCAAGGCCTTTTACCATTGTACTGTCTTCCTCTGCTAAATATTTATTAACATTTATTGCCTCTTTTAACCTGTGGTGCCAGATGAGGTTTGACCATGGCAAAGTGCAGACTCTCAACAACTTATTCATGGAAACTCTACCCCTCTGAATGCAGTACTCCAGGAACACATTACCTCTCTGGGTCACCACATCACACTGCTGACTCACAGGAAGTTGGCTGTCTAGTTAAACCAGTGGTGTGTGGGAGCAAGCCACTGGCCAATTGTTAAATTTTCAAGAATTTTCCTAAGTTGGTCAGTGCACAGTTCAATTAGCTCCTACACTGGTTCTGTTACCTGTTGCTTTAAAAGAATTGGTATTGGGGCATTTAGGTGGCACAGTGAATAGAACACTAGCCCTGGAGTCAGGAGGACCTGAGTGTCCAATGACTTTCGGGGGACGCCTTGGGTGTTTTCCAGATGGCGCAGCCTGTGTCCCTTGGGGAGCAAGGGAACGTTCACGCCAAGCCAAGGCTTCGCTAGGCCAGGCTCAGCTGACTGGCATCCCGGCCCTCCCCTTCTTTCTTTCTTCTGCGCTTGGGCGCCTAAGATTTCACAGCCTGGGGCTCTCCCGAGTCAGGGTGCCTGCGCGCTGGTTCGGGCGCGGCAATGTGCAAGTGGAGAGGATTGCAGAGTGCTGGACTCCAGGGCAGCCTAAGGAGGGGAACTAGGAGGGGGAGGAGGAGGGAGAGAGGAATGCAGCTCGCAATCAGCACGTACTACTTCGGTAGCTGGGAGGCGTGACAAATCCTGAAGACGCTCCGGGAGGCCGGCCAATCATCGGGGAAGCTGCTTTCCTCCGCGTCTCCCCATTGGGGAACGGAGGCTCCTGGGGCGGAGCTTAGCTGCAGGGGCGGAGCGCTTTTGCTCATTCCTGGGTTTGTCTGAACTCGCGGAGGAGCCTTCTCCCTGGCGCCGGGGCGAGGCTGTCTGGCCCCCGTCCTGGCCACAGAACTCGTTCATTGGCTGAGAGGGCGCAGGGGCGGGCCGGGTTTCTAGCGAGCTGGGAGGTGTGGCTGCCGAGGCTAGCGCGCTGCACTCCCGCAGGACTGACGAGGACTGACCAGCACTGACCATCTGTGCGGCTGGCCTGAGTACGCGGGAGCAATGGCCGCGTATCCTTCGACTCTGTGGGGCCGACTCTGGGTGCGCGCGGCGCTTAGCACCCGTTGCGGCTCCGGGGGACCCGGGGCTGGGGGCGCCGAGCCCCAAGGCCGCAGCCGCCACCTCAGCGCCGCCGAGCAGCCGCAGCGGGCGGTCCCGCAGACCCCCGGCGCCCGGTTGGACAAAAAGAGCTTCCTCTGGGCGCGCTACAACGAGATGAAGCGCCTGGTGCAGGGTGAGCGCGTGGGGCGCTGCCCCCCCCCCACTCTCTTCTTCTGCCCCTTCTCTCTCCTCTCTTCCCCACCCCCGCCCCCGTCCTCCCCCGTCCCGGCCAAGTGAAGTGGAGCTTGCGGGGAGTGGGGTGGGGGAGGCTCGGTTAACGTCCCTTTTGCCCAGGCCCAGCCCCCTGCTTCCAGATGCGTACCCCCGGGGGCCTTCCTTGGATCTCTCCTTGTTGCCAGTCAAGCCCTGTACAAAGAGAAAGAAATGGTACTTGTACCTCCCCCCACTGACTGCTTAATGTGTGGCATATTCCAAACCTTACCCCACCCCCAATGATTGGTCTGTGGGATCAGACATGTAGAGCTGGAGGGGGACCTTAGAGCCCCTTCTAGGCCCAAAAGACACCACCAGGCTTGACGAAGTTTACCCACTGGTAGCAAGTGATGGGAAAAAAGGCGAGAACGAAGGGTCTGTGACTTCCATCCTTCATACTATTCCTGCTCTGTTCTTTATGAACTTTGATGCATCGTGGCTCTCTTTACCCAATGCCTGGAAGCCCCTCTTCTTTTCTTCTAGTGTTTAAAAGTACTACGATATATCTCAGGAAATGCTGGGTGTGAAGCTTACATGCAGTAGCACCCAGTGGGTGTGCACATGGTGAAGTGAACGGCTCTGGTTATGCTGTCAGTGTTGAATGGGGTGGGGGAGCTGCAGTGTAGGGGGGCTGGGGGTGAGGGTGGGGAGGAAGTTGATTTTTCTCCCAGTGTAATTTCTTTAGTTCAGAGAGGGAGAATGAGAACCCCCACTAACTATAGCTGTTCTTGTGGAGTAGGACATCAAGTTTGGATGTTTTGTAACCTCCTCTACCATTTTTTTCCCCTCTGGGGGAAATTATGGTAGAGAATCCTAGAATAAATTCATCCACTTTCAAATTTAGGGTCCACAGATAGCATTTGAAGGCTCCTCTACGATGTGGTTTCTGTCTTGTCTTACCACACAATCAGTGAGCATTATTAAGCACTTTTTAATCACATTGAAAAGTGAATCAAAGGGGCGGCTAGGTGGCGCAATGAGTAGAACGTCGGCCCTGGAGTCATAAAGACCTGAGTTCAGATCTGGCCCCAGACACTTAACCCACACACAAACAAAAACCTAGCCGTGTGACCTTGGGCAAGTTACCTTACCCCAGTTGCCCTCCAAAAAAAAAAAAAAAGTGAATCACAGGCCTCCCACAAAGAGGACCCCCGATTGTGCTTCCTGAAGCCTTTCTCAGCACCTTTCCTAGTACATATAATTGAAGTAGAAAGTATAACAGCTTCTGAAACTTTTTTTAAATCAAATGCTTTATTAACTTCTAGTTTACATCATTCATTTCCACAACATTTTGAGGCACAAATTTTCTCCGTGTTTTTCCCCTACCCACCACCCCAAAATAGTGATCCCACTGGATATCCCCTCCTCCAATCTACTCTCTCCCATCTCTTCTCCCATACCCTCTTCGACTTTTTCAGTAGGGTGTGGTGAATCCCCGTGCCCCAATGCCTGTATATCTTATTTCCCAATTATATGTAAAATAGTATTAATAATAGTATTTATATATTTTTAAACATTTTATTTTAAAACCTTGAATTCCAGATTCATTCCCTTCCTCCCTTGTCACCCACTCCCTCTGGGAAGATAAGCAGTTCAGTATATATTGTGCATGTGTAGCTATGTAGAACATTACCATAGTGGATATATTGTAAAAGACTGACTATATTTCCCTTCCTTCTATCCCACTTCCCACTTGTTCTGTTCTCTACTTTGATCCTGTCCCTTTTCAAAAGTGGGTGCTTCCAACTTCCCTTCCCCCAGCCTGCCCTCCCTTCCATCATCCCCCCTCTCATCCCCTTCCTCCCTACTCTCTTGTAGGGTGACATATCCCATTTAGTATGTATGTCATTCTCTTCCTGAGCCAAATTCAATGAGAATAAGGTTTTGCCTTTTGCCTTCCTGTTCTTCCCCTCCATTGTAACCATTTTCCCTTGCCTCTTCTGTATGAGATAGTTTACCCCATTCTTGTCTCTCCCCATCTCCTCTTGTTATTCCTCTCTCACCTTTTAATTTCACCTTTTAGGTATCATCTCTTCCTATTAAATTGGTCCTGTGCCCTCTATGTATACCTGTAAACATATATATACACACATTCACATATGTATTCATATGCCCATATACCCTTCTTAGACTATTTTTATACTGAGAAAACTTTTATTCAGTTGCAGTTATCATTTTTCCATGTAGGAATGTAAATAGTTCAACTTTGACAAGTTCATTATGATTTCTTTTCCCTGTTTACCTTCTCAAGCATCTCTTGCTTCTTGTATCTGAATGTCAAATTTTCTATTCAACTCTGGTTTTTTCATTAAGAATCCTTGAAAGTCCTCTAATCCACTGAATGACCATATTTTCCCCTGAATCATGATACTCATTTTTACTGGGTAGGTGATTCTTGGTTTTAATCCCAGCTCCTTTGCCCTCTGGAATATTATATTTCCAAGCCCTTCGATCCCTCAGTGTATAAGCTGTGTTATCCTGACTGTGTTTCCACAGTATTCAAATTGTTTCTTCTGGGGTGCTTGCAATATTTTCTCCTTGATCTGGGAACTCCAGAACCTGGCTATAATATTCCTAGGAGTTTTGTTTTGGGGATCTTTTTTAGGAGGTGATCTGTGGATTCTTTCAACATCTGTTTTGCCATCTGGTTCTAAAACATCAGGGCAATTTTCCTTGAGAATTTCTTGAAGGATGATTTCTAGGTTCTTTTTTTGATCATGGCTTTCAGCTAGTCCAATAATTTTAAAATTATCTCTCCTGGATCTATTTTCCAGGTCACTGGTTTTTCCAGTGAGATATTTCACATTGCCTTCTATTTTTCCATTTCTTTGGATCTGTTTAATAGTATCTTGATTTCTTATAAAGTCACTAGCTTCCATTTGCTCCAGTCTAATTCTGAAGGAATGATTCTCCTCAGTGAGCTTTTGAGATTCTTTTTCCATCTGGCAAATTCGGCTTTTTAAAGCATTCTTCTCCTCATTGCCTTTTTGAGCCTCTTTTGCCATTTGAGTTAGTCTATTTTTTTGGAGGGCAATTGGGGTTAAGTAACTTGCCCAAGGCCACATGGCTAGGTTTTTGTTTGTATGTGTTAAATGTCTGAGGCCTGATCTGAACTCAGGTCCTTCTGACTCCAAGGCGGGCGCTTTACTCACCACACCACCTAGCCACCCCAAGTTAGTCTATTTTTAAGGTGTTGTTTTCTTCAGTCAGGTTGTTGACTCTCATTTCATAATTTTCTTGCGTAGTTCTCATTTGTCTTCCCAATTTTTCCTGCACTTATCTTATTTGGTTTTCAAAATCCTTTTTTTTTTTTTTTTGCTTTTTGAAGGGCACTTGGGGTTAAGTGACTTTCCCACAGTCACATGGCTAGTTTTTGTGTTGTCTGAGGCCGGATTTGAACTCAGGTCCTCCTGACTCCAGGGCAGGTGCTCTATTCACTTTGCCACCTAGCCACCCCCAAAATCCTTCTTAAGGTCCTCTATGGCATGTAAACATCTCATATTTTTCTTGGAAACTTTTGGTGCAGGAGTTCTGACTTTGCTGTCTTCCTCCTCTTCCATGCTTTGATCCTTTTTGTCCCTAAAATAGGAGTGTAAACTTGGGTTGCTCTGCTTGCTTTGCTTCCCTTGTTTGCTCATGTTGCCACTCATTTACTTGACTTTTGGGCTTTTTGCCACAGTAGGACTCTGCTACCTGGTAGGGGAGCTTCATACCAAACACTGGGGTTTTCTCAGCTGCCAAAGGTTGGGGCCCTCTCTGAAGCCTCCACACACTTTGGCAAGCTGGTTGCACATCCCAGACCTCAATCCAGATCCAGAATTATCAACCCATAGATGCCAAGGACAAAGTGAGAGGTCAGTGCAATGTGAACTTTGGAAACCAGTAGTTTGGAAGTGCAGTTGGCCTTTATCCCCTGGGGGAAGAAGCCAATGAGGCTCCACAGCCCTGCAATAGCCACCACCACATGGCAGCTTCAGCTCCTGGCCGGAGGATAGTAGGGGGACCAAGCAACCAGTCTGAGGGTTAGTGGCTCTTTGTCCTTGGCATCTATGGGTTGATAATTCTGGAAACTGCCACGGCTGCTGGTGATCTGAAGTCCCTCCAGCCAGCAGCTGGTTGTGGCCACCCTGAGGCTAAAACCTCTGGCTCAAGCTGCTCAAGCAGGGCTGGGATCGGCTCCTAACATGTTGTGCTGTCTGCTTTCTGGTGGGCTGTCCTCAATGGGAGGTTAGCATCTCTGTGTCATTTTGTGGGTTCTGTAGCTCCAAAGTTTATTCAGAGTCACCTTTTACATGATTTGGAGGAGGTGAAAGTAGGAGCCCCCACGGGAGTCCTGTTTTTACTCCGCCATCTTGACTCTGCCCCTGCTTCTGAAGTTTTTGAGGTCTGGATACGTGAGGTTGACTTGGTAGCCAGAGGGGTGTGAGAGAGAGTAAGCTACTGGCTATTTTTATTGATGGAGCAGGCATCTCGGGAAACCGCTTGGAAATGTGAAAGCTTATTTTTCCCCTGAAGGAGATGAATCCTTGAATCATCCCAGCACTAAAAGATTTTGCCTTTCCAGTGGATCTTTCTCTACTTTTTATTTTTTCCCTAAGAATTTAAGTTGTTTTCCTTTGGAAAAAGTACTGGTAAGTAAAGTCAGAGGGAAATTTCACTTGTAAGTCAGATAAAACAGACAAAAGCAAATAACCTTTCTTTTAAGAGAATTTTCACTTATAATTTACTAGTTGTTCATAGCACCTAATGTATTCTGAAATTCCATCCTCTTAGGATCCTGGGTATTTGTGCAGAATTTAAACCATGTAGACTACATACCAAGTTCCTAAACCTGTTAGCTTTTTAAGTTCTATTCTGGGTCTTTGTGGAGGCAGTGAAGAAAGGAGAAGACCTAATAATGTAGTTGGGTTGGAGGAAAATAACTGATAACCCTGAGCCTGTTTCTAACCTTTGAAGTAACAAGCCCCATCATAACAATTACTCACATCACTCTAGCACTTCCCAAATCCTAAACACTCTTAACATCTAGTTCCTTTGACCCTCACAACCAATCCTCTGAGAGAGAACATAAGCCTTCCTCCCTTTCCCAGGACTAAATAATACCTGTGCGTTCAGCCTTGCCTTCTGATCCTTGTGTGACTCTTGAGCAGGGACCTACCTTTCCTGAGGGCCTTCATTTAATTCTTTGGACATTGCATAGCTATCAAGGGAGAACATGGACTTGGCCATTGGTTCCATTGGCCATCTTGCTGCACGATGGACTTGAAGGTAGAAAGGCCTGGGTTCATATCCCATTTCTGTCACTTATGAAATGTATGGCCTTGAACAAGTAACTTAATCTATCTTCAGAGCTCTAAACCTCAGTTTCCTCATCTGTAAAATGAGGATAATAACTAAAACCTACTACTATTATAACAACAATCATTTATTAAGTACCTACTAAGTGCCAGTCACAGTACTAGGTTCTAGGGCTATTACATCAACAACAACAAAAAAAACACTACCTGCCCTCAAGGAGCTTACATTCTCTTGTAGGAAAATAGCATATACATAGAAAATTAAACACAAACTATATATAAAGTAGTTTCTGGGGCAGGCCAGAAAAGTGCTAGGTAACACAGTGGAATCAGGAAGATCTGAATTCAAATCCTGCTTCAGACACATACTAGCTGAATGACCCTGGACAAGTCACTTTACTTCTATCTGCCTCAATTTCCTCAACTGTAAAATGGAGTTCATAATAGCACCTCCCTTTCAGGGTGGTTGTGAGGGTCAAATGAGATAATAATTGTAAAGGGTTTAGCATAGTATTCTTCCTTTCCCTTCCCTGTAGTCCTTCCCCCAGGATACTCTAAACTGGGGAGGTCAGGCTCCTTGTTGGAGGTGGCACTTGAGCTTTGCCTTGTAGGCAGCCAGGGATTCCATGAAGTAGAGGCAAGAAGGGAAGACATTCCAGGCATAGGGAAAGGGCAGAGACAGGAGATGGAGTATTATGACTAGAATGTCAAGGGAATAGGAATGTGCTAAGTCTGGAAAGGTAGACTATATGTTTGTGAAGCAGTAGGGAACCCCTGGAATTTCTTGTGCAGAGGAATAACATCACAAGTCATATGAGTGCTTTAGGAATATCATTTGTCTGGCTGCATGGAGGATGGAGTGTTCAAGGGATGCCTAGATGCAGAAAGACTGGACTATTGCAGTAGTCCAAGTGATTGGTCTTGACAGCTTGAACCAAGGCCATGGCCACAGGAGAGAGAAGGGAACAGATATAAGATGTGGAGGTCAAATTGTCATGACTTAGAAACTGATTGAAAAGGAGGATGACCAGTTGAGGATCCCTACATAGCTTTAAACCTGGTGACTTGGGAAGAAGGAAGATCTGGGGGTGGGAGGGGAGAGGTAGTTCTGTTCATGACATTGAATTTGAGCTACCTCAAAGACATCCACTGGAGATCTCTTCTAGGCAGTTGATGATTCAGGATTAGAATTCAAGAAACTAGGGTTGATTATTTCAATCTGGGAGTGGTCTATTAGAGATGATAAGTAGATCCAGAGCTGGTGCTCAGAGAGGAAATGTAGATAGACAAAAGAGAAGGCCCATGAGAGAACCTTGGAGATAGCCATGGCTGAGCCATTCCTTATAATAAAACAAAAACTGACAAGGAGTGACCACACAGGAAGGAAGAGAACTAGGGGGAAAGAAATGTCTGAGAGAAGGGAGGGGGTCTGAGTGTCAGATGCTTCAGAAATCAGCCCACCTCATTAAGGTGCAAATGAAATACTGAATGGAAAACACTGCCAACTGGAAAGTACTCTGTGTCATTTGGTCTTGGTGACAATATCTACACAATTCTGGGTTGAGAACATGCTAAAACCTACTTGTTCCTTGACGTTGCCCTATGGGTGAGCACTTTATCATTATACTCATTTGACATATGGGAAAACTGAAGCTCAGAAAGATTTTTAAGTTATCTGTCTAAGGGCTTGGTCTTTTTCCCCAGTAAATCTCAGGGAAGTATTGAGTCTGGAGCCCAGGTCTCTACAACTCCCTGAAAATATTATCCCTCTGCTTCAGAGGTTCTTAACCTGGGGTCCATAAACTTGTTTTAAAAATATTTTTAAACTGCATTTCAATATAATTCATTCCCATTGTAAGTCTACTCATCTTAAACCATGCTTTAGAATGTGTCTTTAGTCACTAGATTGCCTGCCCAAGGAAGGAGAGGCATGACATCCTAAAAGTTAGGACTAAATTGATCTGTTTTATTTCTACCCAAGGTCATCTTTCTTTTGCATCCATGTGCTTTGATGGCCGATGGGTGTAGGAGCCTCAAGTACAGAAGAAAATCAGAATGGCAACACTCCAGGAACAGTTTTCTGGGCTGGAGGCATCATGCTACCCAACTCTGAGAACATTCCGGAGGGGATGTTCTACTACTGGGAGGGCTTCAGAAAGTTATACTTGTAACAGGCCAGTTGTTTGTGCTTTGTACTGGAGTTTGACCAAGTGTTTTGGAAAGCAAATGGGGAATGAGGGAGGGAAAGAGCTTGTTCTCTCAGGCATATTGCTGAAGGCTAGTGAGACAAACTGTTCATTGCTTTTCACTCAAGTAGAGAGATCCCTGCACCTTTACCCACAACTTTCCTAATTGAGCAGTAAGATATTTTAGGAAAACTTAAAGCTTAGAAATGAGATCTTATTTCTGTTTCCTTTCTCTATAACACATATCCACTAGCACATGTTTCAAAACTGGAGACAGGTCAAACAATAAGGAACAATGTCTCTGGCTCAATTTGATTCTATAAATAACAAGAAAGACCCATTCTGAAAGAATCCAGAGATTCATTTTCCTATTCTCAGTTTGAAAGTAACTCACAACTCTTTTTTTTTAACAACTGTCTTTTTTATTGATATGCAGGGTACAGCAAATTTGGCTCACCAATGATTTTGGTACAGGCCAGTTTTTACATCTGTAAAAAAAATTTTATTTTATCAAAAAGATTTAAAAATTCTTCTTAGCTCACTAGCTGTTTAAAAAAACAGGCTGGAGTTGAATTTGGCCCATTTGCCAGTCTCTAGTAAGGAATCCCCTGTACCAATGCAAAGCAATGATCTGCTTCTGCCTTCAAGGCTCAGAGAAGTGAAATGCCTAGTATAGGGTCCCAGGCCCAGCATGAGGCAGAGACATTACTTAAACCCACGCCTTCCTCATCTGCTGCTCTGACAGCTATCATATCTAATTTTGTTTTTAAATATCATGACTTTTCATTAACACTCTGGGGGAAGAGAAAGGCATGAGCCAAGCAGGTAATATTATAAGTCCCAGCACAATGAATTGCGTTTACCAAGGATACATCCTACATAAAGTTATTGGTTTGGCAACTGGAAGGTAATCATGTAGTTAGAATTGGATCATGCCATTTCTGCTACTATAAGCACCTTTGGAGATAGTCTGTTCTATCACCCTCATTCTACTGGGAAAGAAATTCAAGGCAAGAAGAGGATTTAAGTGACTTGGCCCAAGATCACTTTGCTAGTTTTGCAAGTAGAGAGTCTTGAGAGTAAGAGACCTGGCTTCAGATCACCTCTTCCTAGTGTGTCTGTCCTGGACAGATAGACCTCTCCCATGCTGAGTAATCCCCACTCCGTTGATGGCTCTACCTTTCAGTTGGGCTTTTGGTGCTCTTGGTTCCTGTTTCTGCCTCTCTTGTTTAGGACCCCTTTGTTTAGGATATGTTTGGGTATCTGGGACCCAACTTAGTTTTAAAGTTCTGTTCACTGTGATTTAATTTCTTGAGGGTCCTAAGCAAAGGAGTTCCCCTTAATCCAATGGATTGGCTAGGAGGGCTGAATATATCTCTCAAAAATAAGCATATAACATAGATGAGAGTAATTTAAGAGTCTACATGCAGTGCTGTCAGCAGCAGATTTCTAAGGTAGAATTCTGAAGTAGCAGAGTACTCTCCTTCATTTGCCTTCATTATAGCCCTAAATGTACAACTCTCACAATCACTTTGACTCCATCCCTGTTTCAGAGAGGAACAGTAGAGGAAGAAGGCCCACAGAGGAAAAGAATTGGTAATGCTTCCAGAAATTTCTCCTGCCCAGACTTTGGAGACCATTGGGTAGCTTATCTCCTCTACCTTGGCTTCCTTGACTGAGAGGCTTCACTGCCCCCTGGCTCTGTACATCCTGTAGAAAACTTAGACTCCAGGCTTGCAGTTGGGGAAACCACATGGAATCACTTTACAGGCAGATCAGTTCTAAATTAATTCTTAACGAATCCCTTATGAAAGAACCTCAGTGTACACATGCTTCCGTCTTGGAGTTCCTCTCTGAATTCTGTGGCAAAAGTGGATGTAACTCAAATTTCTGATGAGAGGAGTAGCCACTCACCTACCAGTCTAGTTTGTACCAGGAAAAATAGGGCATTTGCCTATTCTGAGTTAAGCAGCTAACTGTGAGTCCTGAAAATATGTTAGAGAGGAATATCAGATTGCATGTTTAATCTTTAGGAACTGTGGTTTTCTCTAGGCAAATCACTAACAAAACTGACTAGCAACAGTTAACATTTCTGTCTTCACTATAAAGAAAGTGAAAACTAGACCTTGAACACTCTTAGAGGTGTTTAGTGATGGAGAGAGCCAGGGTTGGCTCTCTGTTGAGGATGATTTTTTTTTTGATTGCTGGTTCCTGCTATTTTAGTGTTGGCTCTCCTGAAAGGCTGTGTTTGTATCAAACTGCTGTTACTCTGAGACTTAAAAGAAGAGGATGGGTAGAAGTTATTCATCACAGGAATGGCGCAGTATGAGTCTCCATAAGAAGAAACTGTGTACCAGTGCAATGCATTGTGTTTTAGGATTGCATGAATTTTAAGCAAAACATGAAAAGATTGGGTGAGCTCCCAGGACTAAACATTAGAAATCACATGATAAAATGTGATAGAAATGCTGTGAGCTTTCAGAGTGTGATACAAATGCTTGGGAAGCCAGGTGTCCAGTGACAGTACTGTAGTTAATAAATTAGATGTTGGGCGACTTCCCCCAACCTCTTATGTTTGGAGGGGTCTTGGCACTGAAAATTTAACTTTGTGCCTAGCATTGTGTTATAAACACCCCCTCTTTTTTCCATTCAACAATGTAAAGCATGTGGGGCACTACCTACTTAAGAAATATTGCACTCTCCTGAAGTGTCAACTCTTAGAGCTACAAGGGGCCTTAGAAAGTTCAGCTCTCTCATTTTATAGAGGTGGAAGTGAAGGCCTGCAGAGTGGTTAGAAATGCATATGATTTACTAATCCATTAATTACCTAGCAGTTTGCTCTGCTAGCCCCTAGAAGGAAACCCCAGAATATTTGTCACTTACTTTTGGCTGCCACTTTCTACCATGGCTCAGGATTGGGTATACCCTGCTGGTGGCATGAGCTTTTCCTAAATTCTCCTGTCTATCCCATATTTTTCCCTTTCAGATCTGCTCCCACCAGGTGTGTGTAACCTCCTGAACCCTTCCACCATCTACGCCAACAATGAGGTGTGCCTGGCTGACATTGAGATCTATGGTTTTGACTATGACTATACTCTGGCTCTGTACTCCAACTCCCTCCATTCCATGATTTACAACACTGCCAGGGACATCTTGGTGGAACAGTATAAGGTAAGAGAGGACTTTCCCTACCTGCTCAGTGACCTGGCCTTCACTGACCACTTGGGAAATGCAAAGCATGTGTGTTGAATAAAGAATGTGTCATTGACTCTTTGGAGTTTCCTTGGTTCTTGAGGTACCTTCCAGCCTGATGACAAAGTTTGGATCAGGCCACTTGCCTAGTTTGGTTTTGTTTTGAAGGGCGACAAAGAAGGGAGGAGGTTATATAAATCTCCCTAAATATAGGTAAAGGGAACCTTTGAGGACTTGCTCTCAGGGGCAAGTGGGGTACTTCTATGTTTATGGTACTGGAGAAGTACAGGTAGGAGACCTGCATGCCAATCCCAGCTTTGACTTTGGTTTGCTTTACCCACAGCAAATCACTTTGACGTCCCTGAGCTTCAGTTTCCTCATCTTCAGAATAGGGAGGGGTATGTGTGTCTCTGTGTGTGTGTGTGTGTGTGTGTGTTTGTGTTTGTGTTTGTGTGTGTGCTTCTGACATCAACACTATCACCTTCCAAATTAACTGCCTCTTAAGTCTAAGAAGAGGTTTAATGATTGAATTGTGAGTGATTTTGGTACTTTTTGTTATGGCAACTTTCAAAAGACGAATGCTTTTCATTCTGGCTGTTTTCCCTACTGTCTCCTCAGCTCCAATTTCTAGAACATAGACAATGACTCTACAAAGCAGAAAGTATTAACACTTCTTAGTCATGGCTGACATGCCACTGAGGGCCCCATGTCTCTGAACTGAGACTAGATAGAGCTTGGCTTGCTGTGCCTTTTTTGGAGACAGTGATATAAGGAGCAGTGCCTCCTCATCCCTCCTCCACCTCCTTTCTTCTTGCGGATAATTGTTCCTTCTTTTCCCCTTTTAGTATCCAGAAGGGATCCAAAAATATGACTACCTACCAAACTTTGCCATCCGAGGATTACACTATGACATTCCCAAGGTAAGGCTCCTCTGATTGCTTTGGTCAATCAGAGGTGGGATTTGGGGTGTATCACTTGCCAACTCTTCATACTTCCTCCTCCCCCCAAAATGTGTCTGAGTGAGGTAGGATGACCTCTCAGAAAATTATTTTGGTGGGTTTTCCATGTACTTATTGAGTTTCTTCCCACTGGGCTTATTCAGGGTTTACTGATGAAGATTGATGCCTTCCATTACATCCAGTTGGGCACTGTATACAGGTGAGACTTTCAGTAATTGGGGCGGGGAGGGAGGGGGGAGGTAGACACACAATAGTGGCCGCAGAATTTTGCTAAATGGCAAAAAAAAAAATCTAAATACATAGAAAAGTGAGTCCATGAGAATATAGTCATTGTTTTGTGAGCAGGAGTGTTGTCCTAGGGACTTTGGGGTATTAGTGTAGGCTAGTGCTCATTCATTTGCTTGCTTAGATATTCACTTCCCTTCCATTATAGGAGAGCCCAGAGTCCTGTAGACAGAGGAATCAGATAAAACTGACAGAAATACATTTCCCTTCACTGCCAACATGGTTATTTTGTTTTGTTTCTTAATTCTGGGAATGGGTGATGACTTTTGACCAGATGATATGAATCTTCTCCCCAGTCTGGCTTGATTTCCTTATTTATCAGACGTGCCCACATTGGGACACCAAGGACAAGCTGAGGCTTGCAGAGCTGCATCTGGAAGGGACCCATTACTCCAGAATGTTTTTTCTATCCACAATCATCCATTCTTTCAAATGGCCTCTCCGCTGTGGCTTTCTCCACTTACCTTTTCTTTCATGGTTTGTTTGCTCTTTTTAATCTTTCCAAGGGGCCTCAAGCCAGTTCCAGATGAAGAAGTGACTGAGTTGTATCAAGGCACGCATCACATTCCCCTCCATCAGGTTAGCGGATTCTATGGCAAGGTGAGTAGACAGAGACTTCAGCCTCCTTCCTCTGGATCTAAGTCTAATAATAACTGAAAAGAAAGGGTGGTAGTGGGGCATCAGGAAATTGGCTTTCATGATCTCTGACCTTTTGTAACTAAACAGTCCAAGGCTGGAGCTTACCCAAGGTGCAGTCCTTCCCACAAGCCTTTATATTAGCAGTTATCTTCTTGCTCACCTTTCCTGAGAGAAAACTCAGGATTTGAAACCTCATTTCTTGATTCCAAGGCCAACACTCTCCATTGCATCACAAATCTAGTTCTCATGCTTCATAATCAAGCCTATTTTTCAAGGGAGCTCTTATTCCAGTTAGATTCTCATCTTCCTGGACCTCTGTGTTAAAGTAGCTCAGAGTTTTAGACAGTCTATGCCTTGCTGGTGATGTTCGTGCTGCTTAAAGGCAAGCAGACAGGTCTGGAGACCTCTCTCCTCTGTGCAGACACCAGCGGGTGTCTGCTACCCCAGCTATCTCCCCACAGTGACTAGGTATGATGGAGAGAGAGAAAGGAATTTTATTTCCATCTCTGTTAGCTAAAGAAATCCTTGGGGAAGGGGGGGAGTTAGGTACCTCTAGTGAGGGGAGTCTAGTACCTGTCTATCATTGACTGAACCAGCAACCTCAAAAATGGGGATTTTTTTGGTACTTTCTGGAGCTGCTGTCAGAACAGAAGCCTTGAGGGTCAGGGAGGTGAATGAGCAATTGTCAGTGAAGCCACCTGCCTTTTATCTCTTGTCATTGGTGAGGAACCCTGAGCTGTTATTCTGTCACTTTGCCAGGGCTACAGTGCTCCAAGCTTCTCACCCTCTCTTTCTTTCCTGGCTCTCAGGGACCAGCAGTGAAGCAATTCATGGACATCTTTTCCCTTCCTGAGATGACCCTCCTTGCAGTGGCCAACGACTTCTTCATTTCCAATGATATTGATTATGACCCTATCCACCTTTATAAGGATGTCACGGTACTGCTTCCTCCTACTCATCTGTCTTCTTCCCTGGGGGGTTTCCAGGCTGAATTTCTCTGGAGTGAGCTTGTAGAGATTGGGGCACCATGCCTTCCCTCTGGATCCTCAGCCTTCAGTCAGTTCCCAGCTACCAATGGGATGAGGTTTCTTTTCCATCAATAGCTGGGGTTGTGCCTAGAGGCAAGAGCTCAGAGAGCTCTCTGTAGTGCATGGCTATTGAGTTAATACCCTCCTGTAACAGTGATTGAGCACCTGCTCTGGAGTGTGTTGTGGCATGAGCCAACATCCTTCCCTTTGAAGGCATAGCATCCTGTTGGAGAGATGATATCATTGCCTCCTTTATTTTGTTTTCCTTTTTGTTATTGCCTAAGTTGTATAGTCTGCTTGCCAGTGCTATGGCAGTAGGTTTACCAGACATTCAAAAGGTGGTATAATCATCAGGGACTGGAGTGTTCCCTCGAGGCTTCTGGAAGGAGCAGAACCTCAAAGGAAAGGTTAGGGATTTAAGTTAGGACAGTGCAAATGGATGAACCAGCTTAAATAAAGGCACTGTAACATATGTATGTAAGGCAGTGGTGAGGGCCAGAGAAGGGAGAGTCAGCAAAGGTGTTACCTACCCAGAGTGGTTTTAAAAAGATTCTCCTAGGGCCCAAGATGCTGAGCAGAGACTTAGGGAACCTACTTTGAAGGTTATCAGGCTAGTCTAGCCTGAATGGTCCTGGACTGAGAATGGGAAGGAAGGGAGAATGAGCAAAATGTGATGACTGAGTGGTGTGAGGGGAGAGGAATGAAGGGTTCCCACATTTCTGCAAGTACCAAGCACTGGGTACAAAGATAAGTTGGGCTCAATCCCTACTCTGGAAGGGCTCCTGGACTGTGGCACAACAGAATAGAGGCTCACATAATGGCCACTCAAGATGGACCACAGGAAACAGCAAAGAACTGTCTAATATAGAGGAAGAAGATTTCCTTGGACAAGGAAAAAAATCAAGGGAGGCTTCCTAGAGGAGGTGGCATTCGAGTGGTGGGCTGGGCCTTGGAAGACATGCACACTGGGCATTAGCAGTGATGTGAAACAAAGAATGGATGTAGAAAACCAAAGAGTATGTTTCAAGAATTGAGAGTTTGGCAGGGTCCTAGAGCAGAGCAAGGTAAGCCTCAGGCTCCATTTCTAGAGGCCTTGGATTCTAGGCTGAGTTTTGGGTCTTTATACTCTCGGAACTTTCAAGTTTCAAATCCAGTCTGACCTTAGGACTAGATTCCTAAGGCTGTTTACAGCTCTTGAGTCTTTTTTTTACTTTATTTGTTAGGCAGTAGTGAACCCTTATAGTTTTTTGAAGAGGAGAAGTATTCATTTGGGAGAAGGTGTATATAGGGTACAAAGGAGGAAATAGGCTGGAGGCACTGAAGGAGACTTCAGATATCCAGATGAGAGGAGAGATGAGGACTCAGACTAAGATGCTTGAAGCACTGCTGGGGAGATGGAGGGGGTGCATGGGAATGTTACCACAGGGCTCCAGTACCTCAAAGAAGTGTCAGAAGGAAAGGACCCAGGCCTCCTGGAATTAGTGGGGCTGCAGCCTCTACTGGCCATTCCCTCTTCCACATAGCCTTTGTTAGAAGAGGAAGGTTACCCTTTCTGAGAAATAGTTTCCAAAAGGAGAGAGGAGAAGTTCTTGGTATCTTGGGTAGAGCCCCAGGGCCTATTTTGTGACATGACCCATGAAAAGGATGAGCAGGGTGTGCCTGTGTGACTGAGAAGGTTCTGTCCTACCCCCCCTTATGTCCTTTCTCAGAGGAGGCAAGGCCATTGTGCATAGCAACATTCAACATTGTAAAACACAGACTACTTTCTTCGAGACAAAATCTCTTCCCCTGGAGTGGTAGCTGGGGGCTAAATGAGTTTGCATTTTTTTGTATCTTTCCTAACTTGAACTTGGGAAAGAACAAGCTGTTCTATTAGAGGAGAACAGGGACCCCTGAGCAGAGGCTGTTTTCTCTTATCTTTTAGAACCAGCTGCCAAGGAAGCTCTGAACCTTTGAAGGCCATAATGAGACCAGTGTGGAGGTTAAGAGATAGACTACAGTGCCCCACCCCCACCCCTGTACCCTTCTGAAAACACCAGTGAGGCAAGCCCTTGGTAACTTCCCAGGAATAAAGTCAACCTTTCCATCTGGTTTTCTTGCCCACACTACTGGGCTTAGGTTTTTTTGTTTGTTTGTTTGTTTGTTTTTTTGCTTTTCGGAGGGCAATTGGGGTTAAGTAACTTGCCTGAGGTCACACAGCTAGGTTTTTGTTTGTGTGCATTAAGTGTCTGAGGCCGGATCCCAACTCAGGTCCTTCTGACTCCGGGGCCGGCGCTCTACTCACTGCGCCACCTAGCCACCCTCATGGGCTTAGGTTTTTTAGTGAACTGGACAGAGATGGGAAGCTACCACTTGGTTACACTTGGGTTGTTGGCAGGCTTATAACCTTCCCACAAAGTTGTCATTGGAAGTTAACATTGGAGAGACAGAATGATCTGTCGCCATCAAGGGGAATTCAGCTTCCAGTAGCCTGATCACTGTGGCATCCACAGGATGAGCAGGAATTTTAGAAAGTCAGATGGTGTATACATGGTGCCTAGCATTTTTTTTTTTTTGCTTTTTGGAGGGCAACTGGGGTTAAGTAACTTGCCCAAGGTCACACAGCTAGGTTTTTGTTTTGTGTGTGTGAAGTGTCTGAGGCCGGATCCGAACTCAGGTCCTTCTGACTCCAGGGCCAACGCTCTACTCACTGCACCACCTAGCCACCCCATGCCTAGCATTTTTTAAATAAAAACATCCCAGTGGACTGAGATACCCTGGCCATAGAGCCACTCACCTGATGAGGGGAACTCATGGAGTATCTGAAGGGATCCCAGAAAGATGGGCCCAGAACTCTGAGGGAGCTGAAAAGAGAAGGGTTTTGGAGATCCCAGCAACATGCTGAACTGAGTGTCTCTGCAGGGGCTCTAGGAGAGGAGGAGTGGCATTGGAACCCCTACTGTGAAGGATTTGGTTCTTGTTCCTCGCTTCTGCCTTCCACGAAGTGACCTTCCCAGAGGCCACCACATCAACCAATGCATGCGCTAGATGCTAAGGATACAAAACCCCAAGACCTCCCCAGTGCCTTCCCTTCTCATCCAGGCACCCACTACTGTGCAGAAAAGCAGTAAAGAGACCTGACAGGCTTGTCGGGCTTCACACTTTGGTGGTCAGAGCAAGTCCAGAAGCTGGGGGTTGGGCCTGGTCTCTCATTTTAGGAAAGTTTGGAGGAACATTAGGAAGATTTGGAGGAAGGTAACTAGAATGAACGGTAAGAGGGCTGGAGGCATCTGAGGGTTCCATCAAAGTTCTGAGTAAAGACAGAGAAGACTTGGTGGCAAGAAAGAGGGCTAAACTAGGAGCAGCAAGTGGGGGAAGGGGCCAAGGGGCCAGGAACATCAGAAGGAAGGGAATTTTCCCTTCGTCAGAGGTTTCCAAGCAGAGGTTCTCACTTCATTGGGACATTCTTGTTCAGATATGAAGTCAGTCTGGACTAGATGACCTGAAGTTACTTCCTAGAGGGGTAGGTTGGGACATCAGAAGGGTGAGTAGCTAAAGGGTATGGCCTTTAGTCTCTTCAATTTCTTTTCTTTCTCTCTCTTACTTTTGCTCTTCTCTCTCTTTTTCTCTCCCCCTCTCTCCCTTCTCTTCCCCTTCTCCATGTGCGTCTCTTCTTCTTCTCCTTCTTTTTCCCCCTCCCCCTCTCCTTCCTCTTCTCACCTCCACTTCTCCCTTCTCTCTTTTCTCTCTCCCCTCTCCCCTCTTCCCTTCTTTTTCTCTCTCTTCCCCCTCTCCCTCCATGTGTCTGTCTCCTCTCCACTCCCCTTTCTCCTCCTCCTCCTCCTCCTCCTCCTCCTCCTCCTCCTCCTCCTCTCCTCCTCCTCCTCCTCCTCCTCCTCCTCCTCCTCCTCCTCCTCCTCCTCCTCCTCCTCCTCCTCCTCCTCCTCCTCCTCCTCCTCCTCCTCCTCCTTCTTCTTCTTCTTCTTCTCCTTCTTCTTCTTCTTCTCCTCTCTCTCTCTCTCCCCCTCACCTTTTCTCTTCTCTCTCCACACTCATACCCGTTCCTTATCCCTGTATCCAGTACTTTTCCACTGGTATTTCTTAATGCCAGGAACATATTTGACACTCTCTGAAATTCTGGGTCTGTGTGTGTTAGCCTCATGTCCCATGATTACTTTTTGAGGCTACATCAACTCTCTGTTAAAGACTGCTGTTTTCTGCCTGAGAAAGAGCTGGGGCAGGGAGTGGGTAGGATGCTGTATTCTCCCTCCCTTGTGTTCTTGTGGCCAGGCTTTGTACTTTCTTCCTGCTGCTCCTGCCTTCTCTTCCAGACTGCAGAGCAGCCTGTCTAATTCTGTGCTAAATGTGGGTCCCAAGGTGTGGTGGCTTCTGGCCCTGCTCCAAGAAGTAGGGGTTTTTCTACGGTGGGTCTAGGCTGAATCAAAAGCCCCAAACGTTGGGTCCCAAGAATATTTTGAACAAGCACAAGCCAGAGCCACATTGGTTCATCAGATCATTTACATTCCAGGCTGGAAGGGACCTTAAAGGTCATCTGGTTTAAAGCCCTCCTTTTCCAGACAAGGAAACTGAGATGCACAGAAGTTAGAGACATTTGGGCAGTAGCATAACTGGGATTCAAACCCTTGTGAGTCCTCTGACTTCTTGTCTTGCCACTTGAGACCTAAAGGTTCTCCAGGTGTGATCTAGGGACCCCCAAGAGTTGTGGACGTAACATCAAAACTCTTTTCATTCTGATACAAAGGTGTTTCATTTCTAATATGGTAAATATTCATAGATAGGAGCCGTTCAAACCAAAGCTCTTTGGGGATTCTTCAGTCATTTTCTGGAGTATAATTTGAAAACTGTTGCAGGATGTCCCAGGGATCCTCAATGCCCCATTCACAGTCCCTAGATGGAAATCACACAAGGGCCCAAGGAATTTAATCCCTGAAGTGTTATTTGTTGGACTCCTTCATTCTCTTTTCTAACCCTCCCACTCCCTTCTCTGAGCCCCTGGTGACCCCAGATCAGTTGTTCTTGTGCTTTGGGTACATTCTTTTTGTCTACTTTGGTTACTAGAAGGGTAAGAGCCTTTTGTTTTTCTCAAATAATTGTTTTCCTTCACTTTTTTGGGAGCCTCTTTTGCCTGCCCCAATGCTTTCTGGAAATAAGTAATTAGAAACTTTGAAGGCTGCCTTTTGACCCCCTGAAATGTAGGGTGTGCTGTTCCTTTTTCCCCAGATGATTTCTGGCACCTCTCTCCCCTGATGGTATAAACTGAGAACCTCTCTGTTCAGCTCCTAAAAGGTTGGGCAAAGTCCCAAGTCTGTCTCTGATTCTGAGTTTGTTGTCCAGTCCTCTGACAGATCCTTCTCTTTGGGAATCCTTTAGGGGAAGCAACCAATGGAGCTCCCAAAGCCCATCTTGAGCTCGAGTTTCTGCCATAGAACAGTTTGCACTCTGGAGAATTGTTTCTAAGTGAATTGCCTTCTCCCTTGTACCTGACAAGTTAGGAATAAGGAGGGAGTGGTACATGAACAGGCCATCAAACTTGCCATCTGAAATGTAGCTGGAGAAGTACTTTCCTTCAAGGCTTATTGTGGCATAATGGATTCCTAGCTGGATGGAAGCTTCCCTCTGACATCTCTTGGCCTTGTGGGCCCCTTCCTAAGGCAGTGAGCTGCAGAGCAGCTGCTCCTCATGATGGCATGGTTTTTCAAAAATGCACCCTCAACTTTTCTAAAGCTGCATGTTTCCTCCTTTTGTTGCTTTAGGATGCTATCAGGGATGTCCACATCAAAGGTCTCATGTACAAATGGATCCTCCAGGATTTGGGTGAGTTTAGAGAGGCCCCAGGCCATGGGCAGGCTCTATGTAGGAACTCCTGAAATTGAAAATAAGAGTGAGGGAGTGCATGCCTCTGTGTACGTGTGTTTGTGTGCTTGTGTGTGTGTGTGTGTGTGTGTGTGTTAGAGAGCTGGATGTGTATGGGTAGAGAGAGCGAGAGAGGGGTGTGTGTGAAGAGAGGTGGGTATCTTGTGTGTAGAGAACAAGAGAGAAGTGTGTGTGTGTGTGTGTGTGTGTGTGTGTGTGTGTGTGTGTGAAGAGAGAAGGGTGTGTGTGGTGTGTGGTATGTGTGTGTATGTGTATAAAGAGCAAGAGAGAGAACTGGACCACATTTCCTTGGTTGTGTGGTTCACACTAGAGCTTACCTAAACATGCCAGTCACCTTGGTTTTGAGCCGATTCTCACATGTGCATGCACATACATATTCTCTCTCTTCTTTCCTGTGGTGGAAATTATTAAGAGCTGTTTCTCTTTCTCATTGCTTTCTTCAGTCCTGGTCTTAGAGGTCTAGAGGTCTTAAGCAATCCTCTCCTGCTTCAGAAATTCCGCACTAATCTAAGGGCAGAGAGCTTGTGTAAGATCTTGGTGAGAGAATAGTTTGTCTCCCAGGTGCAGAAAGGCTCTGGGGCTTTGCAGATTTGATGTGAGGCCTTGCCCCAGTATCTAGGGCTTCCCAGCTTGGGGTTTGATTAGGATCAGGGCTCCAGATTATGCCTGACTGGTGGTACAGAGTCCCCTGCCTGGGCCCTTCTGACCTCCCTGCACTTGTGTTTGTAGAAAAGTACATCCTTCGGGGTGAAGAGACCTATGCTGTCCTGCGCCGCCTGGTGGACAATGGCAAGAAATTGTTTCTCATCACCAACAGCCCCTTCAGCTTTGTGTGAGTGTCACCAGAGGAGTGGGGAGGACACCCAGAGAAAGCTCTTCCTCTTCTCCTGCTCCCCTGCCCCTGTATCTGGGCACATGTTGCAGTGGGTCAAGAGGCTGGAGCAAGCCCTGGGCCAGTGGATGTTGGGGAGATGAGGGATACATGAAATGTCCTCTGGGTGTCCAAGGTGTCTGTTCCTGCAGAGAGGCCACAACCCCCTATCCTCTCCTCTGTCTCTTCAGGGACAAAGGCATGAAGTACATGGTGGGCAAGGAGTGGAGGGATTTCTTCGATATAATCATTGTGCAGGCAGATAAGCCACATTTCTTTAATGATGGCATCAAGTAAGTGTGTGGGTCTGGAGAGGATGGCCTCATTTGATCCTATGGGATGTGGGAGGGAGGGAAGGCAGTACAAAATCCTGTCCCCAGCCTGGTGAGCAGAACCATCCTTCTCTGGAGCCTTTGCTTCTTTGGCCATAATTCACATTTAGATAACCCCTCTGTGGTTTCCTAAACCACTTTTCTCACAGTCACCCTGTTTGGTCAACCAGTTTTATGGGGGAGTGCAGTGAGACCCAAGGCCCTTGCTAGTAAATGTGGAAACTGAGACTTGAAGCAGATATCTTGCCTCACAGCTCATTATTCTTTTTGCTACACAATACTACTCATCAGATTGGACTTCCAAGATTCTTCTCTGGAGCCAGGCTTCCATGTCCGTCCCAGACCATGTCCAAACCATGCTACTCACTACACATGTATCTCCCATTAGAAGGGAAGATCACAGGGCCTGCCTCCCTTGCTTGGCTCTGTTGGCATCCTAAGCACTTAATACATCATCTGGCCACATAATAAGTGCTTATAATAAATGGTTTTGCTTTTTATTCATTCATTTTGACCACAAAAGTGAAATTATGTCTTGAGTTGCTGTTTTATTCCCTGAATCTTGGAGGTTGGTCTGGACTAGTCCAGCTCAGAATAGTGAACCCAGTCCTGGCTCAGCCCCAGTCCCATGGGCCCCCCAGAGAAGTTTCTAACAGTTCCACATTCTTCCTTATGCCAGGAGTTCATGTCACTACTTTGCAAAACCAGGGCCATAGAGTGGGGTGAGCACAATATTGCAAAGTTGGGCCAGACCCACTCTGGCTTTGGAAATTAAGCCTTCAGCTTGGAGTTCTTATTTTTGTTGGAAACCCAGTTGGCTGAAGGTGTCCTTAAAGGGATGGAGTCTGTTTAGAAGCTTTTGGGCCTTCATTTTGTTTTCCAGAAGACCTAGCCTTAACTTGAATGTGCCTAGTCCACTTTCTCTTCAAGGAAGAGCAGTGGTAAACAATAGAGGAGATTCAACCACTGAGAAATAAAGCAGAGACCAGGATCTACTCAGAGACAGATGCTCTGAGAACATGGGACAGCCAGAGTTGGTACTTGGTAGCCCTGGGGAAGCCCTCAGGGATGGTTAGGGACAGTCTCAGTTGCTCCTGGCTGTGCTGAATGAATCCTTTGGTGAGAGCACTGACTATAGTGGAGGGACAGCTCATCTCTTTGATCTGAGCCCCAGGGGCCCTTCGTTTGAACTTTTGGCCCTTCCTCCCATTGATTTGACTAACTTCAGATGTGACCCTACCAAACCTCCCCTACTGTATTCTCTGGGCTAAGGCCAAACAAAAGCATCATAAGCCTGGATAAGCAAGGCTTCCCTGGCTTCCTCTGTTACTGCTTATTCCTAGAATATAGGAAGTCCCTTCTCTGCTTTTAAATGTTGGGGAAAAGGAGGCCATCAGCCACCACAGCAATTTAGGGCTGCTTTCTGGGGGAGGGGCAACACTAGGCAGATTCCCAGACTCCAGAATTTCCATGGTAGCCTCAGGCTTGCTGCCTGCTGCTTATCTCTGTCTGTCCCATACTGTCCCAATAGCATTTGACATCCCCCTTCCACCCAGTTTTTGTAGCCTGAAGACAGGACTGGGAGAATTCCTGCCCCAAAGTAAAGGTGCCAAATGAAGGAGGGGTATACTGATACGGGCACTAGCTTCACAGCTCACTGACATTCACAAACATTCTGGCCAACATAACCTCTTAAAATTTCCTTCATAAAAACATTCCATTTCTTTTTTTTTTTTGGAGGGGGGGAAGGCAGGGCAGTTGGGGTTAAGTGACTTGCCCAATGTCATACAGCTAGTAAATGTCAAGTGTCTGAGATCAGATTTGAACTTGGTTCCTCCTGACTTCAAGCTGGATGCTCTATTCACTGCACCATCCAGCTGCCCCTAACATTCCATTACTGTTGAAGGGTCTTTAACTTTTTTTGTGGGGAGAGTGGGGGGGGGGGGTGGGAATACTCCTCAGTCTTACAGGCCAAGTTATCCCGAGCATGTTCATAAACTCTGTAAATGCTCCATGGGCCATGGGTTTTCTAGGGAGGTAGACAAGATAGGAGCAGATGAATGAATGCAACAGTGTCTTGGCAGAACTGAAGCCAGAGGACCAAATCCTCCCCCCCGCCCAGAAGCATCCCTTCCACATGCATTTCTGAAAGGAGTGTACATTCTCTTTGAGAGGGGAATAAGAGGCCCCTGACCCAGCAGCCTGAGCTCTGGAGCCATTTATAGCCTCCTGCCAAAGATCAGACATCTAATGTGGGAGAATTCCCCCATCCCTGGAGGAGAGAGACACCAGGTGCCTGAGGATCTGTTCTTTCTTTTTGGCAGACCTTTCCGACGATTGGATGAGAATGGAGACCTTCAGTGGGATAAGATCGTCAAGCTAGAGAAGGGCCAGGTATACAAGCAGGTGAGGCCTCTCTGCCCATTGGCCCTGCTGCTTCTCTCCACTCACTCTTTCCAGGACCATGTCCTCCACCTCTATTTCTCAAGTACCATAGCATCCCTTCCAGTTGGAGTCAAGGGGTCGGGTTCTGACAGCAGCTGCTTCAGGTTCCTTCCTGGCCAGCTCTTAACTTGGGACGACAGACACTGAACCTCATTTATTTGAGGGAGTGTGAGGCTACTGCACTGGTATTTTGGGGGGTGTGGCTTCAGGTCCTAGTTGGGGGGAAACAGAGAATCAAAACCAGCTCCAGTGTGCAAGGACATGGATCCCTACTTTCAATAGGAGGAGTACTTCAAACTTTAGACCTTTTCTATTACCTCTGACAGCCGTTTCTAACATCAGGGCTCCTCAGTGTGGCAGATGCAGAGATTGTCAGTGACAACACAGCCTGGGAATATCAGAAAGGTCCCAAGGAATTGTAGGACTCAGTTGCCTATTTTAGCTTGAAGGGGGGAGGACCCCCACCTCCCCACTTCTCAAACCATAACCCCTTGAGGCTCCACCCAACCTTTGCCCTTCATACTCAAAGGTACCCCAACAGAAGAGGTGCCTACTCCCCTCAGGCCACATGCTCAGGAAGGAAGAGCGCTTTGGAACACTTGGAGCTTTAGGCTCCTCAGTTTGAGATAGAGGCAGCCTTCTAGTGGTTGCATTTATAGATCTGAGGTCTCAGTCTGGGACAAGGTCCCCAGACCAAGAGGAGGAAATATTTTCCTTTTCCTCCATCTGAGTTAGCCATAATGAAAGCCCCCAGCTGTTCCTCCTGGCCCTGGGGACACCTCTGGCATCTCCTTTTTTTTGGAGCCTGCTTGGGACAGAAAGCTACATTACTCCCATCACCACCGGTCCTGACTTGTTTCCAGAAGAAAGTGGCTTAAAAGGGGAGAAACTGAAAAGATTCTCTTGTTCAGAGTCATTCCTTCCATCATCACCAGTAATAGTAAGATATGAGATTGTTACCTCTTTGAATCAGAGAAGGGAAATAGAGTCAGAATGCTAGTCAGCATTTATCTAGTGCTTTGAGGTTTACAAAGCACTATGCATGGTACCTCATTTCATTTTTGATACCCACAACAGTCCTGGGATGTGGGTGCCATTATCCCATTTTTCAGACGAGAAAACTGAAGCAAACAGAGGAGGCATGACCTGCCTAGGGTCACACAGCTAGGAAGTTCCTGAGGCCAGATTAATCAATGAAAAGGTTTGGAAAGGGATGGCTAGAAAATTCAAATTCGGGTTGAAATTGAAATGGAATTGACCTTAGAGCTGCCTTCTGAGCAGCATCCCTTCCTGAGGCCATGTTCTATAGTGGGGAGGAGGGATTTCGGAGTGGGGGGCTCTAATGGTGCCAGCAACTTTGGGTGTAGTTCAGAAGAGGTTGTGATAGTCATGATTGTGCTCCTTCTGTGATTTAGAGGAGGAGTAGGCTGCCCCGATTTGGGAGCAGAGCAGCAGGTGTACTGGGCTTATGCTGGCAGAACAGCAAGGTTAAATGTCAGTACATTTCAGGGAGGAATAGTGTTGCCCAGTGAAGTATCTGTATTCTTCTATAATTGCTTCCCCCTCCAACTTTTAAGTCCCTATAAACCTGGGTCTCCTGCCCCATCCCTAGGGGAACCTGTTTGATTTCCTGCGGCTGACTGGTTGGCGAGGATCCAAAGTCTTCTACTTTGGCGACCATCTCTACAGTGATCTCGCAGTGAGTCTTTTTAGGGAGCCAGAAGAGGGGGAAGGTTGCTTCACACTAGGAGCTTCATGGATGGCAATGGCGGATCCCCTCTCAGGGCCTAGGGGAGAATCACAAGGCAGATTCATTGAGCACAGAGGGGCACCCAAGGGATAGGCCATGGCTGTCCCCTTCACCACCCTGTTCTTTTCCCTGCCTCCTTGCTGCCTCTCCAAGGACCTAATGCTTCGACATGGCTGGCGTACTGGGGCCATCGTTCCAGAGCTAGAGACTGAGACCAAGATCGTCAACACAGAGCAGTATTCCCAGTCATTGACATGGCTACAGGCCCTCACTGGCCTACTGGAACGGATGCAGGTCAGTGCTCTCCCTCTGGCTGGTTTCTTTGACCAAGAGACATGGCTTAGAGTGGTAGAGCTAGGGCAAGAAATTGAAATGTTTCCAGGTTAAGTACTAGAAGCCAGAGGCAGTTCCAGCAATAATAGCCTTTGAGCTACTGGGTCCTCCATCTCCCTTCATGTTTAGCAGCAGCCTTTTTGGCTATCTAGCTCATCCAGAGGGTTGACAGGATCAGGGTTAGGATTCTGTGATGTGGTAGGACTTAAACCAGAATGTTTTCTTTTTGGTTGCTGCCCAGATGTTTCAAGATGCTGAGTCCCAGCAGGTACTCCAAGACTGGATGAAGGAGAGGCAGGAGATGAGGTGTGTTGAGGCTCCAAGGGCAGTATAGCTGGCTCTGGGGGAGGATGGGACTTGGGACTTCCCTAAGGTGGGAGGTGGCTTCAGCTCTGTGAGTGAATAACCTTCCAAGACCCCTGGCCCCATGATGCCAGTCTTATAAGGCCTGTCCTGACACCTGCCCTTCTCCCACTCCCTCTCCCTGTCACTTTGTTTCCCTATCTTTCAGTTGTCCACCAGACACCAGGTAGACTAGGTGCCAGATCAAAAAAAAAAACCATAAACAAAACATCTTCAGCCCTCAAAGACTACCGTTCTAGGGGGATGTCAACAATTCAAATGTCACAGTCATGTTGAAATTCATCTCCATATTCCAATCTGTTAGTATTTGTCAGGAGTACAATCTATAGCAGTTCAAAGAAAGATGTTGCTCCTAGGCTTTGTCTGTGAGGCCTCACCCCCCCTTCCCACCCTCCCATGAGCTGGAGCTCTCACACTCTCCATTTTCTCCCAGGGCTGTCACCAAGAATTTGTTCAACCCTCAGTTCGGCAGTATCTTTCGAACCTGTCACAACCCCACCTACTTCTCTCGTCGGCTCTGCCGCTTCTCAGATCTCTACATGGCCTCCATCAGCTGCTTGCTCAATTACGACCTTCGCTACACCTTCTTTCCCCGCCGCACCCCTCTGCAGCATGAGGCCCCCCTCTGGATGGACCAGCTCTGCACAGGCTGTATGAAGACCCCCTTTCTGGAGGAGATGGCCCACATTCGCTAATGTGTGCTTGCCACCTGGGGGTGCTGGGCCAATCACAAGTCAAGGTCTCAGCACATCCCTCTCCCATCCCCTAGCTTGGTCCTGGATTGGGAGCTAAAGGGCTGACCACCAGGGTGTCCCATGGGACATACACCAGCATCAGCTGTTGTCTTTGTCCTACTTCATTAGACCGCCTTAGGGACCCACATGACCCTATTTGTAACTGTCCATAGGATGGGCGTTCAGTGGGTTTGTCTGCTTTGGTGCTAAGGAGGAGCCTGTCCCTGAGGCTTGAGGGATGGGTGCCCCCAGTTAGAAATCTGTTTCTCTGAGCCATGCAACAGAGCCCAACCACAGCTGAAAGAGAAAGCATTAGAAAGAGTGTGGATCCATGTGCCTACTGAAGGAGCAGGCAGATAATCTTAGAACTCTGAAGGCTAGTCCCAGTGGGCTCTGGAGGACCCTTTCTCCCTTTGCCATTTGCCAGATGGCATCTAGGGCCTAGGAAGTGAAAGGACTTCCCCAAGGTCCTAGTGTGCATAAAGTAAGATTTAGTTGGGGGGATAGAAGTTGGGGGGAGGGGAGGAAATGTGTTGTTCTTTGGGGGTAGGAGGATTTGAGTCTTTCCTAGGTTCAGAGGCCTTACCAGACTCCTCAGGAGGGGCCTGGAGCCTGCCAAGAAGCAAGGTGCTTTGCCTCTTCTACCTTCATAACCCCTCCCCACAGCCTTCTCCCCTTCCTGGAAACCTCAGGATGAACCCTTGCCCTGAAGTGGGCCCTGTGCCTTGCCTGCTTTCTCTTTCTTGCCAAAAACTTGCAGCCTTGACTCTCAACTCCCCAGGGAGAACTCTTGGGAAAACAGAAGGGTGGGGGCTGGGTTATAGACTGTTTGGCAGGCTGGGAAGCAGGAGGTGCCCCCAGAAGGTTCCCAGGGCTCTTGCCAGTAGCAGGGATTCCCTATTCTGTCAAGGCACATACCAACCCAGCCCTCCACCAAGAGAGATTGGATGGGGTTCTTTGGCGGGCTCTCCTCCTGTTCCTTCTGCCTATACATAGGGAGAAGCCCACTATCCCATCCTGTCACCAAGGAGTCTGCAACTACAGAACATCTCCAGTGAAGGCAGTGGGGCCTGGTGAGCATTGTGCTGTCACAGATCCTCTGACCGCCCCCACCCCCCACCTCCTTCCCTCACAGTCAGCTAGAGCAGCTAGACCATGAGGCAGGGACCAGAGCACTCTCATCTGAGCCTTCTGCCTTTCTGGCCACCCCTCAGTTTTCCTTTGCCACTTTCCTCTTAAAGGAAAACAAAACCAAAAAACCAATTGGTTTTCTATCTCCTTCATTTCTGAATTCTGGGTGGCTGTATCTGTCCCCAGGTAAGTGTTAGGTGCTGAGGACAGTAATGGAAGAAGTAATTCACCCCCTGCTTTCAAGAGGCTTACATTCTGATGGAAGAAGAGAGATGACATACATAGAGGGACCTGGTGACCCAGGAGTCTGAGAAGGCTGCACTGGTGAGGGGAGACATAGGGCAATTGATTGATGTGTCCTCTCATAAAAGACTGTTCCCAGAAGTAGAAAGGGTAGGGGCTGGGGGGGTATAACTGGAGAGCCAGCCCGTGAAACAGAGACCAAAGGCAGTCAGCCATCTGTCCAGTCATTCCATCAGCCCAGCCTGATGCTATGGCCAGTGTTTCAGTACCTCCACTTGCTTCCCTACTAGAGTTCCACTCACTGCTAATAGTGTAGAAATTGTTCACTACTTTAAAACAGTCGTTCCTCCCCACACACACACACACACAGTGGTAGAGTTCTCAGGGTCTTCTTTTCCATGCAGAGTGAAGGCAGTGAGCCAGAATCCCAATAAAGGATTGTGATGGAGAGGGTGGAAGACTGAAGGGAAGCTGGCAGAGGGCTTGCGAAGGGATTGTCCGTGTACTCAGCAACAGGAGGAAGCATCCTCCACAAGCATTTCATTTTAAAACTTTGAATAAATAAGAATAATGGAGGTTGGGGTAGGCAGTAAGTAGCTCCAAGAGGACGAGGAAAGGCACTTCCTAGATGCTGTTTGAGCCAGGCTTTGAAGGCTTGGTGTTGTAAGAGGCTTCTGGAGGGAAGGGAGTGCACAACCTAGGTAGAGGCAGAAATGGGAGGTAGCAGGTCTTCAGCATGGGAAGAGGAGCACTGTGGGATACATTCAGATAGGCAAACTAGAGCCAGGCTGCAAAGAGCTTGCAGTTCCCAAGGGTTTTTTGTGCTCAATTAGGGTCCGTGAAGGTGGCCAGAACTGGGAAGCCTTAGAGCAGGACTGGTTGCACAGCAATTACTCTGAAGAAGATAGAAGATATTAATACACTTAAAATACATGTAGCAGCACTTTTGTGGGCACACCAAATGAAATAAAGATGTCCATCCACTGGGGAGTGGCTAAGCAAATCGTGGTATGTCAATGTAATGGGATATGATGCTATAAGAAATGACAAGCCTAGAAAGACCAACAAGCAAAGTGAAGCAAGCAGGGCTGAGGGAACAATAATACCCAGTGACTGTAATGACATAAAAAGAAGAACCACCATAAAATCATGAACCATAAATGGGTTTTTTTATTTACAAACAAAAAAAGACATAGCCCCAAAGGAGATGTGAGAAGATGGCTCCCACTCCATTTTTCTCAGGTGGGGCATCAATGGATGTGGAAGATTGCATATGATTCCAGATTCGTTCAATATGTTGGTTAGTTTTGCTGATGGCTTTTTCTTCCTCTTTTTCCTTTTAAAAATCTTTTTATTATATGGAATGACTTTTTGAGACGGAAGGGTGATTTTGACAATGTAAAAGAAAAAAATCTTTGTAAAAGAAGATGGGGAGTTGTTTTTTTAACTGTCCATACAGTGTTGGTCAATAGTGGATTAAAGGAACCAAAAAGGTTCTTGAACCATATTGAGAGGCATAGGACCTGGGAGGTAATTCAGCAATATTCTGGACTGGTTAGACCACACTTGAAGCACTGTGTTCACTTATGGGACCCGCATTTTAGAGAGGGTATTGATGACAGCTATCATAAATTTATGTTCAGTCGTGTCCAACTCTGTGACCCCATTTGGGGTTTTCTTGGCAAAGATACTGGAGTGGTTTGCCATTTTCTCCAGGAAATTTTACAGATGAGGAAACTGAGGCAAATAGGGTGAAGTGACTTGTCCAGAGTCACGCAGCTATTAAGTGTCTGAGGCCAGATTTGAACTCACAAACGTGACTCTGACTTTAGGCCCAGCACTCTGTGCACTGCATCACAGATGCCCGAATTTATTAAGCAAATAATAATGTGCCAGACACTTTGTTAAGTGCTGGGGATGAAAAAAGAATGGGAGAAAAGAAGATGGTCCCTGCCTTTGAGCTCACCTTCTACTGGAGGCAACGACATGCAAATAACTGTACGTGAGAGAGCTATAGTATGATGTCTGTTTTCTAATGCTATCAGCTTGAGCCCCCGATGTGTTCATCCCATTGCCAGTAAGAAGCAACCCAGTTCCATTTAATCACATCAGTTAACTTCTATAGAGTGGTATTTATTTGAAGATGCAAAAAGAGCAAAACTACAAGCATTTGCTCCCAATGACTTGGGAATACAATCTTTGCTAAGCCACTTTGACTGTGGAAAGTGGGTTCCCTCAGCATGGTTCTATTACAAATTGATCTCACCAAGTTCACATTTGTGTGTGGTATGCCTGACTGCCAGTGTGGGCTGAGTCCTGAGTGCTAGTCCCAAACCACTCCTTAGTCCTCAGTACATCAGTGCTGTGCTGACTGCAAACCTGAACTCTGTGAAGATAAAAGCTCTATTGATCTTTTGGAACCCCCAAGATCGGGGTTCTAATCCCTTCACCTAAAGTGGAAAAGAACAAATATATAGGCCAAGGCCTGAAGCCTTTTGACACGACTACATGGCCTCAAGGAGACAGCCTTGTCTCTCATCAGCTTCTTTGAATGGAGTAACACCACCAGAGCACAGGTACAGCAACAATGGACAAAGTGACTAAATCTTGGCCAATAAAAAAAAAAAAAAATCAGGGGCAGCTAAGTGGTACAGTGAATAGAGCACCACCCCGAAGTCAGAATGACGTGAGATCAAATCCGGCCTCAGACACTAAACACACAAGAAAGTAGCCCTGTGACCTTGAGCAAGTCACTTAACCTCAATTTCCCTACCTTTCCCCCTCCAAAAAAGAAAAAAAAAATCCAACCCCATGGGTAGCAGACTAAAACCAGGTAGAGATAGCTGGTGGCACAATGGAAAGAGTCCCGGACCTGGAGTCAGCCAGACCTGAATTCAGATATGGCCTTGTCCATTTACTAGCCATGTGACTCTGGGCAAATCACTTCACCTCTGTCTGCCTCAGTTTTCCTCATCTTTAAAATGAGGACAATGATAAACAGCAACTACCTCAAAGAGTTGTGAGGATCAAATAGTAATATGTTTTTCAAAGTGCATACTCAGTGCTTAAATAAATGCTCATTCCTGCTCTCCCCCTTGTCCAATTAAGGAGGTTCAGAATTCATGTAAACAGAATGCTCGGCACTCCAAGAAAGACCCAAGGCAATTTCTTTAGAATATTCATTCAGAATATATGTATATATAAGCAAGTGAGAAAGAAACTGGAGATAACAGAGTAAGAGGCTTAAAGATAGCAGAATACAAGCAACTATGATTAAGAGTGGATATGTATATTTACAAATTTACAAGCATCACATTTGCAGGGAAGCACCAACACCTGACCACACAAGCTGGGGAATCCCAGGTACAGCCATCAGGGTCCTGCATGGGAGGGTCCCAGGCAAAGTGTCCTCTTCATGGGTGACATTCCAATTTGGGGTCTGAATCTTACAGTTTAGGTAGTGCTGAGAACAAAGAAGGCATACTGCCAGAGGCCAGTCCCTCCAAGGCCCCTCCAAGAGTGATGTTTCCTTGGAGTGGCTAGTTCCAGGAGTTAGGCAGTTATCATATCTCTTCTCAAGGACCTGGCCAGGGTCCCAGGAGAGGAGCAGCCTTCAAGTTCTCAGGATCCCTGTTCCCAAACAACTCAGGGTAATAGAAAGGTCATATTGAGTTCGGGTCTTGGTTTGTATAATCTTATTCCTAACAGAGGGGCTTACCTTGCCCCTACATTCAGCCTTTAGATTATACAAAGCATAGGCCGTCCCTGCAAGTGGAGTCATGGATTGGTATATTTTCCTTATCCTAAAGTATATATAGATGTTACACAAAAATAAAATAATTAACAACATGCTAAATAAGAGATCATACTAGTAGTGATTAGTATCTGAAGTGATTAAATGAGAGGCCTCTAATAGTTTATTAGCAACTCTATGGGTTTGTATTCGATGTTCATTGAGCGCTCATTGATTTTTCTCCAATAGTTGCTGAAGCTGTGTTGATTGATTTAGGAGTCCAATCAGGGGGCTTAAAGACAAAGAGGTGTATGAAAGAGGTAAAAGTTTGGGTACCCAGAAAACAATCACATCATCCATTGTGTCCCAGGATCGCCCTGCCAGTGGAGAGAACAAATATTTTTCAAACATCATATCGTTCTTAATAAGGAGCAAGTAGGCCTACACAAATCAAATCAATCTGGTCATTATACACTACACATATGTATTGAGTATCCACTGCATACAGCATAGAGAAGTTAGAAAGCAATTACAGAGTCAAATCACACAGGTTGGAGGAATGGTTCAGTAGACAGGGCTTCAACCACCTATTGACCATTCCACAAACCACACCATTATTACCTATACACAACTGCCTCAGTCAGTACACAGTTGGGTTAAACTACAAAATGCTATAGGTGCAACTGACCACTGTAACAGGGAAAGAGATAAGTGTTTTGTTAGGGCATGCTGCCCTTGAGCTAGGGAGAAATGTAATTTTGCAAACTAAGGTGATTTTACAAACTATGGTTCAAGCACAAGCACCTCAGCACCCCATCATTCCCTCCTTAAACAGAAAGGACCTAAAATCATTTGGGGACAAGGGGCAATGGTCTCAGCTTCCTGAACTGCTTCTTGCTGGGGAGGGGTGTTAAAGCTGTCCATGTTTCATATGGTCCCAGCATTCAAGGGGCTGGGTCTGTAGCTAGTGTCCAGAACTTGGTAGTTGCCAGGTCCAGGGGTGATGTTCTTGGACAGTGGTTGGTACTCAGCCTGAGATGTCATGTGCAAGTGAAGGGTGCTGAGCCTAGAAGAAACAAATCTGGCAAAGAGGTTAAACAAACAAGGGCCAAAAAGGAGTAGGCAAAATTAACCAGAAGTAGGGTGAGTATGGGCCAGTATAAAACATTAATCAGACTATTTTACTTTCCTTTTCATTTCCCATAGACAAGATACATCATAAGTTAATATTCTTTTACTAACATGACTGCACTGCCTTAAACTAAAGAAGTTCCTGACTTGAACCTCACAACCGAATAGTAGACATACATCCTTGTTTCACAAAACTTGTTTATCCTTTGATTATATTCACTCTGGAAGAAAGAGATACTTCAGAAATTGAATAATTTACATATACATTCAGTTACACATGTTGACTTTTGCTTAGATAATGGAATAACTACAAATTTAGATTGAAACAGCAAGATCTCTTCTGCTTTACAAGGTATTGCGTTAATTTGAAATTTACTAAACCTTCCAAAGTATAACACACAAGACCTTTCAAAACATCTCTTCTTAAAAGTATTTCCTTTCTAAAAAAAATTGAATTTAACCTAGTATTGAGAGGAATAATCACTAAACCTTTATATAAGAAAAATTAATTGGAAAATCTTAAATGATATCTTTCTTTTTCCTTTAAGCAAAAATAAATCTTTAAAATTGGAATTCATTAAATTAAGTTAGTGTCCTTGAGTAACATAAATTCCCAAAATATTATTATAATTTAAATTCCTAGATACTTGCACAATTCCTAAATATCACAAAATTTAGTCTTAAGCAGTTTGGATAACTTTTTGCAAATATTTTAATTCTGGATGAAAAAATAATATTAGATTTTCCAATAAGCTAACACAGGAGAGCTCATTTCTTTTACTGAATACTTGCTCTGATCATAGAAACTTACTATGGAAGGAAAAAATCAGGGACACATGACATTCTGAATATGACAGGATAAAACATCCTTGGCTCTGCTTAAATTCAGGTAAAGTCACAGATATCCAACCATGCAGCATCCATTCCACCTCACAGCTAGACTCAGGAATAGGTGGGAAACATTCCTTTTCAAAGGAACCCCATGGGTAAACTGAGCCAGGAGGGATCCCATCCCAGACAGAGGCTAAGATTGTCCCTTCGGCCTTTACCAAATGTAGACTTCCACCTGTTAACAGTACAAGATCACATTCTATCTGAGTAGCTTGTGACATTTTCTTTTTCTTAATGCAGATAACTATACCCAAATTCAAACTCAAAACAAAATTTAGTTATGGTCCCATGTGCCTTTTACCTTACACAGCAAATTCCACCAATCACAGCTTAGAGCCAGTTTGTTATTTTTATTTTGATGGAGCTCCAATAAGCAATTAAAATTATCAGGTCTCACATTCCACTTACCATCTTTCCTTTAAATAAGATTGCCTCATTGACAACATACAAGGGGACAGTCCCCTTTATGAGTACAGATACAGAGATTCAAAAGAAAACTAACAAATAATTGTTCCTTCATTGTCCAAAAATCTCATTTCATACAACTGTGAGAGGGTTACACCATCTGATGGGAGTCCTCTGGTTCTTTTCCATCCATCCATCCTTAGCATCGAATTCCAGGGTCTTTCTCTTCTGCCTTCTTTCATTCACTTTGAAATATGTCACTTAATGGTGTCACTTAATGACATCATTACACACAATACACAAATACACCTTACTGTCACTTTGAAATCCCAGCCTTAATTTATGGGATAATGTTCCAACATTATATTTCCTTATCTAACTATTAATTAACATCTGCCTTCCTAAATACTTCCTCACACCCTTCTCAACATACTTAAACCATCTGATACAAAGGTATCCAGACCACTATTTAGAGACAGGAGGGGCTTGGGAATCCCCATTTGTCCCCAAACCTTCTTATCTGCCTTTCATATTTCAATCAAACCTTTATTTATCCTTCCAAATCTCTCAAATCCATTATCCAGATTATTCAGCTTTCCTTTCACAATTTTTTTTAAACTCATCCTGGTAAAGCCAATTGTTAGAGATCCTTTTTTAAATTTTTTGTACATAGACTTTGCTGCTTCTCAGCAAGTCAAGTTCATTGACTAAAAGTCAAGCTTCATAACTAAAACAAGCTCCCTTCCCAGGCTGAATGACCTTGCCTAACAGATAATTTCTAGGGACTTTGGCAGTTTTACAACATCATACAGTAGCAGGAGGATTGTTCTGAATGAGCAGAACTAGTCAAAATAAAGTTTTCATCCAGTCTCTTCCTTTCCACATACAGTAATCAATTAATTTTCCTACGGTTTCATCAAATCATTCTGATTATAAGCAATTAACTACAGATAATATCTAATGCACTAATGGGCAGATTTTTCTACCTGCTGTCCCTCTCTCCCTGCTTCCTTTCCCAGGACTGATAAGATTCACCCTTTTTATTTTTGATACTCATAATTTGGTTTTCCTCTTTCTTTTTTTATCATATTGACTAAGGGTCTATCAATTTTGTCGATTTTTTCATAAAACAAGCTCTTAGTTTTATTTATTAATTCAATAGTTTTCTTAATTTCAATTTTATTAATCTCACCTTTGGTTTTCAATATTTCTAATTTAGTACTAAATTGGGGATTTTCAATTTGTTCTTTTTCTAGCTTTTTCAATTGCATGTCCAATTCATTGACTTCCCTTCTCTCTGCTTTAATTAAGTATGCACTCAGGGATATAAAACTTCCCCTGAGAACTGCCTTTAGTGCATCCCACAAATTTTGGTATGTTTTTTCATTATTATCATTCTCTTGAATGAAATTATTGATTGTTTCTATAATTTCTTCTTTGACCCACCAATTTTTAGGATTAAATTGTTTAATTTCCAATTAGTTTTTAGTCTATCTTTCCATGGCCCTTTATTGCATGTAATTTTTATTGCATCATGATCTGAGAATGATGCATTTAATATTTCTGCCTTTCTGCACTGGACTGTGAGGTTTTTATGCCCTAGTACAT
>WOXC01001801.1:0-111803 GCA_011680675.1 Gymnobelideus leadbeateri
TCCTTCTATCTTTCTCTCTGTCCTTCCTCCTCCTCTTTTCCTCTTCTCTCTCCCCTTCCTCTCTATCTTTTTCTCTGTCCTTCCTCTTCCCCTTTTCCCTTTCTCTCTCCCCTTCCTCTCTTTCTATCTTTCTCTCTGTCCTTTCTCCTCCCCTTTTTCCCTTCTCTCTCCCCTTCCTCTCTTTCTATCTTTCTCTCTGTCCTTCCTCCTCTTTCCCCTTCTCTCTCCCCTTCCTCTCTTTCTTTCTCTCTGTCCTTCCTCCTCCTTCCCTTTCTCTCTCCCCTTCCTCTCTATCTTTCTCTCTGTCCTTCCTCCTCCCCTTTTCCCCTTCTCTCTCCCCTTCCTCTCTTTCTATCTTTCTCTGTCCTTTCTCCTCCCCTTTTCCCCTTCTCTCTCCCCTTCCTCTCTTTCTATCTTTCTGTCCTTCCTCCTCTTTCCCCCTCTCTTTTCTCCCTTCTCTCCTTCTCTCCATAGAAGTATGCATGTTTATGTGCATAAGCAAACAAATGTATTTGCTGGCAGGTAAAGCTGCATACCTGTATTACCCTAGCTTTTATAACTATACATACCCTATTTATCATACATATACATGCAAATATATATAATGTATGTATACAGAAATAAAAAAAATAGTTTAAACGCACAATTTCACCACCAATGAATGGATATACTTATTTTTACATACCCCTACACAATCCTACCCTCCTTTATGGTTTCATTGTTTTTTACTTATATGTTTACATGTATATTTTTATATAAAATATCCTCAAAGTAGCAGTTCAGTTTTAAACTTGTATAGCTTTATTCACACACAAATGTACATTATATATGTGTGTGCATGTATGTACATATATAATAGTTTTATACATATATAATTGCACAAGCATGACACAACACATACATATGCATATATAAAAATATATACAACATGGCATAATGGATAAAGACTTAGTCTCAGAATAAGGAAGTCCTAGGTTTAAATACCTCCTCCGACACATACTGACTGTGACTGGGTGAGGGGGGTGAGGGAGAGAGAGGGGGAAGGGAGGAAGAGAGAGAGGGGGAGAGAGGGGAAAAGGGTAAGAGGGAAAGGGGGAGGAGAGGGAGAAAGAAATAAGCACTTATTAAGTGCCTCTTTTGTTCCTGGCACTATGCTAAGTTCTTTACAAATATCTCATTTGATCCTCACAACAACTCTGGGAGGTAGGTACTATTAATATTTCCATTTCATAGTTGAGGAAACTGAGGCAAACATAAGTTATGTAATTGTTATGGGAATGGGAATTTAAGATCTTACCTGCCCCTTTGATAAGCTTAAGTGCACCTGGAGCCTGTGGCAGGAGGCTTGTTTTTCAGGAATTCCCACACCTTGGTACTTTGTGATTGGGCAGTGGGTCAAGAGGGTTGTGACATTCTCTGAGCCAGGAGAAGGCTATATAAACCCTGATGTGAGGCTTTGTTTGGGAGCTCACTTTGAGAAGTGTGTGATTTGACCAGACAAGACTCTGGGCAGCCCTCGAGCCCCCCAGGCTTTGAAAACCCAGTTGTTGGTGCTTCCCTCTCTGGTAACTGTGACTAGATATGGATATAATGGTCAGACGGCTGGAAGCCTGTCTGCTACTTGTAACTTGTTTGTATTTTGCTTGTATTCTCTGAAGTTTGGGGTGTTGACCTTTTTCCCCTGAACTAGGTAAATGACATATGTTTGATTAAAGATTGTTAACCTATTTTGAGTTGCTTTCCTTTAGAAAAGCAGATCTAAGAACTTGTGTTGGCAGCCACCCTGGGTATGTCAGTGTGCTTGCTGCTACAGTAATTTTCCCAGGGTCACAATCAGGACTAAACTAGAAGCAAAAAGTGATAAAATGTAGCGTGCAATTAAAGAAACTCCAACCCATCCTCTTTAAATGAACTCCAACCTGATAATGGAAATAATAGAAGACTTAAAATTTCTTAAGAAGTGTAACTGCTGTAAAACCAATCACCACAATTAGGGAACCAGAAAAACCTTATAACTGCCTGAGGCAGAAAATATTTGATCTTCTTTCCAAGTAGGGAATTAGGGCAGCTGAAGACAACAATGGTTTAGAACATAACCCATCTTACCAAGAGGGACGGCAGAAAATTATCTCATAAAATAGTAAAAATCCACAAAAGAAAAACAAATCTATGGAATACTATAGAGAATTCTCAAGAGAAGTTATCCTGAGCACATTTAAAAATGAAACTAGAAGTAGAATAACAGATAAAAAATTTAAAGATCTATGGAGATTTGGGGAGCAAACTCATTCCTCTATTAAGGGGAGCAACACATTTGGACTTGAATGTCAAAGTCCATGTACTGTATGAGGAGGTAGAAATAGACTAGAAAAATGAAGCAGAGAAGATCTGTGTTTAAGGTTATAAGGGCATTGAAGAATTGAGTACCAAAGCATCTGAGAGGTGGAAGGATATCAAAAGCTTGGGGAAAACCAAAGATATTACTACTAAAAAAAGATAATCAAGAAAATACCAAATACTATATGCCTATGGTCCTTACATCAATGATATCAAGGGTCCAATGTAAAATACATAATATATTGAAGTCAGAGGAGGTACTTAAGCCCTGAGATAAGTACACTGCCTGGCACACTGTACCTGGCACACAGTAATAAGCTCTATAGAAATGTTTGCTATCATTATTTTTATTATTATTGTTAAAAGCTTTTCAATTTACCAAAATGAATTTACATGGAAAAAACATGCACTAAATGATATAAACCAAGATTTGTCAAATATTAGAACTAGAAAATCTTTTGAAGACCCCTTTGTCCAGCTCTGTCATTTTTCAGATCTCTGGTTTTCCAACTTAGTAATAAAATGCTTTATTAAAAACAACAACCACCAAAAAAAAAAAAAAAACCTCTGACACTATCAGTTATCAATTTTAAGACAATTTTACGGTTAATTCAACTTTATTCACCTAACTATGGGTAGATAAACATCAGACCCCCTTTCACCCACATTTCACTGAATACTCATATTTGGCCCAAGACGCAGAAAACTGAGAGGCCAAGGTCTTTCTTGTTTATTTCTGGACATCTAATAAGAGATAACACCACATCAGAAAGACTTGGTCCTAAAAGTCAAGAAGTGCTTGTTTTTTCCTTCATGAACTGTTGTTATGTATTCATCAGTGGGAAGTCAAAGGAAAGTAACTGTGTCCCTAATTGTGAAATCAGGCATTTTCCACGCTTAGCAAAAGCTTTTAAAGTAACCTGTCATCACTTTAGTGAGATTAGCAATTCCTGCAAGCAATTACTATCCCAAGCCAGGGCTCCATTCTTTAAACATAAGCATCAATCAATGTGCGGACTCCAAGCATCCTGAAACTGATAGACATTAAAAAGCAAAAGCTGCTTTCAGAATCACAAATATTTATTTTAAGGTAGGTCTTAATTCAGCCTTCTGCAGACACAGGGTTGTTTGCTGAGCCAAGCAACCAGCAGTTGGCATGTTTCTGTGACATAAGTCATTTATTTCACACTTATTAAAAAATGACTCCACGCCAAATCACCTGATGAATGGGAGCCAGCTGTTTATAACTGTAGTTAGCCCCTCTCCCTTATTATTCACATGCTAGAAATCTAGCTAAAAAACCTAGAATGGTTTCATGTGTTGGAATTACTTTGCTGACCATGTGAAAGCTGAAGAAGGCTAGCAACTAAACTTTGAAGTATAAATCATATATAGGTAGGTAGGCAGTTGATAACGTGGGTCAAAGCTGGCCCTGGAGTCATGAAGAGCTGAGTTCTAATGTGACCTCACTTACTAGCTGTGTAACCCTGGGTAAGTCACTTAACTTCATTTTCCTCATCTATAAAATGGGGATAATAGTAGCACTCACTTCCCAGTGTTGTTGTGAGGAGCAAATAAGATAATATCTGTAGAGCACTTTGCAAATCTTAAAGTACCATATAAATGCTAGCTGATATTATCATTTTTATTATTATTATTACATGGTAGGCATGTAATAATGGGATGCTCCACTCCTCACATAAGGGGAAGGGAAAATCAAGTCATGTTCTATTTCTTTTTGTGTATTGTTTATATTTATATGACACTAATGTGTACAAAGTACTTTCTCCATCATAATCCTATAAGGTAGTGTTAACTATTATTCCTATTTCATAGTTGAGAAAGCCAAGTCTCAGAGAAAAAAAGTAACTTGCCCAAGGTCTCTCCAACCGTGCCTTCATTTCTAACTCAACATGTCTAAAATAGAACTTATCTCTGATATTTAAGTAATGTCCCCCAAGAAAGAGTTCCTATTTCTATTTAAATTAAACCATCATTCTTCTAATCACCTAAGTACAAAAACCTGGAGTCATTTTTTTACTCCTTACTCTCCCTTGCCCTCCATATCTAATCATACCTTTCTGTCTTGGAATTCTTTGGGAAATATGCCCAGTAGTGGAATCTCTGGGTCAAAAGATATAAAAGTTTTAGTCACTTTCTAGGCATAAGTCCAAATTTCTTTCCAGAATGTTAGTACAAATTAATTCACAGCTCTACCAACTGTATTGGTGTGCCTGTTTTCCTGTAGCCCTACCAAAAATATTTCCATCTTTTCTTATCTTTGCCAGTTTGTTAAGTGTGAGGTAAAATCTGAGAACTGTCTTGATGTGCATTTCTCTTATTACTAATGATTTGAACATATAGTTGTTAGTAGTTTGAAATGCTTTTGAGAACTGTTCATATTCACTGATATCTTATCCACTGATATCTTATCCTAATAATTTGTGTTAATTCCCTATTTATCTTAGATATCTATTGGAAAGATTCTTCTCTCCACCCTCACCCCCGACCCTCATGGCTTGCCTAATGATAGTTTTCTTTGTGCAAAAACATTTCAATTTGGTGTAATCAAAACTGTCTCTTTTATCCCTTGTAATTGCCTATCTTCCTTATTTGGTTTAGAATTTTCCTCCTAACCATAGGAGGAAAGCACTTGATCTTATTTCCTTCTAATTGAAGTTGTGACTATTCATATTCAGGTTGTATACCCATTTTTGCACTTGTTATGCTATATGGTTTAAGATGTTAGTCTAAACCTAACTTCTGACAGTTTTTCCAGCAGTTCTTTTCAAAGAGGAAGTTGAACCCCTGAGTTATTTGTGTTCTCGGGGTATTTTTTTTGTTAATTTTTTTTAATTCTTCCTTATCTAATTTGTGCCACTGGCCTAGTTTTCCATTTTTTAATCAATATCAATTTTTTTTAATGATTACTACCTTATAGTATAATTTGAGATCTGGAAGTCCCTTTTTTCATTATTTTCCTGTATGTTAAGGCCTTTTGTTTCTCCAAATGAATTTTTGTTTTTATTTTCTCCGGTTCTATAAAGTATACCCTTTGTAGTTTGAGAGGTATAGAACTATATCTGTAAAAACTATTTAGGTAGTATTGTCATTTTATTTAAATTGGTGAGACCTAACTTTTCACAATGACTTATTTATGTATACATTGTTTCTTCCCAATACCATCTAAACTCCCTGAAGGCATTTGTAAAATTTTAATGAAAAACATTTGAGTCAAATTCAGTTGCAAGGTTGAAAATTACAATTTTGTTAACAACTTGATTGATCTAAGGGATATAAACATTCACCTGTCATTTCCCTAGTAGGTTTGATTTAGATGCCTTCATAATGGCCACCCTCAATTTTTTTTTCTCAGCAGTAGGGTTTAGATTTTTCCCTCTACTGAATTTAACTACATACTTTATCCTAGCTTCCCACTGAACCATTATAGATCCAATAAAACCTTCACTGTTCTCAATGGTTAGGATGTTCTCATTGGTTTGTGTGTGTATGTATATAATTTATGGGCAAGCTCTACACACTCCTTTGAATTTACGAAATTAATCAAGAAACTAAGGTGTTTTTGAAAAATATTTTGTTTTCATCAGCCAAAATTCCCCTTCTCATCTGTTTATCACATTCCTCCTCCCCAAATGAGAACACAGTATTTATATCAACAATGTGACACCCATGGCAGCTGCTACGAATATGCAGGTGTATTTCCAACCTCTCTTCCTCAAAGATGAAACCAAGATATTTATTCAGATACCAGAAAGCCAATTCTACCATGGTAACAAAGAAATTTATACAAATCACCAATCCAGGGAGTGGCAACATCCCCAAGACTTCCCTCCATTAGGCCTCCCCACAAACAATCTCCCCTAGGCAAAATTCCTTCCTTTCTCAATCACACTAGCTATTCTGCCTCACTCTCCTCAGTTCTGCCTCACTCTCTCTTTGTGTTCCACCCCTTTGGCAAGCTACTCCCACCATATGCTCCATGTGACTCAAACTGTGAGCTGGACCAAAGTTCAAAGCCAGTCACATGGGCCTATTAAGGGGCAGGGAAGATCTTCAAATTCCCTTAACATTATAGTATTCCATCGCATTTATCATGATTTTTTCATCCATTTCTCAATTTATGTGTAGGCCTTCATTTTCCCACTTCATTTGTTGACACCTCAAAAATCTATGAATATTTTTGTCCTTGTTTAGAGTTTGTTTTGCTTAGAACTAATACTTCCCCTATTCTACTCTCCCTCATATTTCTCCTCCCCTTTTCCCTTTTTCCTCATAGTTCCATCTATTGAAATGTATTCCTATACCTAATTCCCTCTCTCTCACTGTCTCTCTCACTGTCTCTGTCTCTCTCTTTCTCTCACTGTGTTCTTCTTTCTTTTGACCAGTTCAGATAAGACAGGGGTGTGTTTTTCCCCCTTTAGCATTATGTTTTGTTTTGCTGGTAAGTTATTCTTGGCCATTGGACCATATATCTCTAGCTTTCTGGAATGTTGTTTCCAAGTTCTCCCTTAATAATGGGAGCTGCTAAATCATGTATGATTCTGAGTGTGACTTCTCAGTACTTGAATTCATTCTTTCTGTTTATTTACAGTATTTTTCTTTAACCTGAAAACTTTGGATTTTGGCTATGATGTTCCTAGGAGTTTTCATTTGGGGGTTTCTTTCAGGAGGTGAAAGATAGATTCTTTGCTATTCCACTTTATCCTCTGTTTCTAAGAGATCTGGGCAATTTTTGTTAATGATTTCTTGAAATAGGACTATCTAGGCTCTTTTTTTTTTTGTGATGGCACTTCAGTCCAATGATTCTTAAATATTTTCTTTTTGATTTGTTTTTCAGGTCAGTTGTTTTTGCTATGAAGTTACTTACATTTTCTTCTGTTTTCTAGTGTTTTTTTTTTTTAATATTTCTTGCCTTGTGAAGTCATTGGTTTCTATTTGGTCTATTTTAATTTCAGGGAGTTTGTTGCCTGAGCAAGGTTTTGTACCTCTTGTGCCAGACTTTTCATTTCCTCTTTCTTCCATAGCTCCAGTTACTTATCTAATTTTTTAAGTGTTCTCATTTCGTTTGTGAAAACATTTTGTAACTTTTTTTAGACTCTTGCTTCATGTCTTTGAGGAATTCTAGTTGAATTTGCTCCCAGGCTGTGTTTTTCTTTGAAGCAATGATTATTTACGTTTTGAAGTCATTCTCATCTTTTGGTTTTGTATGTTGAAGATTCTCTTACACCATAAGAGCTTTTAATGGTGAGATTATGTTTGTTTGTTTGTTTGCATATTCTTCTGGCCTCCTTTTCCATCCTTCTCACCCTCCAGTTCTGCAAGTTCCTTTGATTTGAGTCGGAGCAAGAATCTCTATCAGTCAGCTGAAAAGCTCTGTTGGTTCAGAGAAGCAGGATTTAGGCTTCTCTTTCATCTGGGATTTCCACATTGATTATTTCTCAGCTGGCTGAGCTAAATGCTGGAAATGGGATCTTGCTCTATTCCTGGAATATGAGCCACACTGTTGCTACTACCAGTAGCTTCTGAACTTCCTGGATATCCCCATCAGGATTTGGTCTGGTGCACTTTCTAGATCTGTTTGCAGAGGTTTTGTGGAGGATTGTTCAGTCATACTGGTTCCTGCCACTCTGCCATTTTGGCTCCCATCTAAGATCAAATTTATTTTCCCAGTTTTTTGGGTGGCACTTTTCTTTCTAGTTACTTTGTCCATCAATGACATTCTCATTGAATACAAAAAAATGAGTGTTGGATTTAGAGTCTGAAAGACCTGGGGTTAAATATGACATGGTATAAGACTGGATAGTTCATTCCATCTCTCTAGGCTTCAGCTTCCACATCTGTAAAATGAGGAATTTGGACTGGATGCTTCTTAAGGTCCCTTCCAGTTCCAAACATCATATTAGAGTATATGGAAATGATTAGGAGGTGGGTAAGGAATTAGTTATCATTCATAATTCTAACATATAAGCACAAATATAAAGTAAAAGGCAAAAAAACAGAGGTACTGAAATGTAAAATAAACATTCTACACTTTAGGAAGGATTTGAGGCTTGGATAGTTCAACTGCATATTAAGAAGCCAATACAGACAATTAATTTGTCTCTAGAGTTGTATTTCTACCTCTATCCCTAGCTGCTCATCTGCATAAGATCTTAGGAGTAGTTTAAAAAGCATAATTGATACGATTGGGTCTAATCACCATAAAGATAGGCAGAGTATCTTTACTAAGGGAACTTGCTTTGAACCTAAAATGTCTGTGATATAGGACAGGTTAAATCACTCCTACCTCCTCCATGGAGGTAATAAACCTCAGAGTTAACACTCTCCAGGAATGAAAAAGAGGCTTCTGTCAATCTCATAGAATGGAACTAATGAGGTACAGGCTCAGGGAACCCTCTGGAACTCTGAATCTTCTCATTTGATGAAGCATTTGCCTTTCATTCAGCCCACATCTTTGTTACTAGCCTAGCCCTCCTTTGTCCAGCTATTTCCCACCCTTGATCCTCCCCAAATATCTATACACCCTTAAATTAGCCTAGCCTACCATTGTCTGTCTTCCCCCAGGTGGCCTCCAGCTACTTCCCACCCTTAATCTCTCATCACTGGAGTCTGACCTCATTTTTGACTCTTCTTGAAGACCCTCTCCAAACTCCTCCTCTAGATCACCCCCAAATTCCTCCCACAACCTTTCTGTATATAAGACTCCATCTTGCCTCCACCAGAAGAGAGAAGGCTGGAGAATTTTCTAGCACAGACTCACCCTGTGTCAGATTATTCTGGCCCACTTGTCCAGTACAAGTGTCACAGATACCAAGGCTCCTAAAGAGTCTATCCATTATGGCGAACTTTTAATAAACTTTGTTTTTCTTTGTCTGAAAGGAGACTTAAGTCGAATTCATTTGGCAGGACCCAGCATGTTGGTATTTTGGGGTCCTGAGCATCCCTAAACCCCTAACCCTTTACCTCAACATTTTATGGTAAACTTTATCATTTTTAGAGATTAAGGGTGGGAGGTAGCTGAAGGCTACCTGGAGATGAGACTGTGGAAGGTTTGGGAGGATCAAGGGTGGGAGCTAGCTGGGCAAAGGAGGGCCAGGCTAGTAACAGAGGTTTGGTAACAGAGTAACGAAAAGATTATGGCCTCAGGCAAATGCCTCCGCAAATGGGAAGATTCAATCAGATCTCCTCTTGAGAGAAAGGTACTATATTCCCCATCTAAATGAGCACCTTTCTAGCACTGTGAGTCCCTGTGAGACTTGTGCACCTGTAAATGCAAAACAAAAAAAGAGGACCAGTGGGGATCAGAGTAAGAGGATTACAGACAGGGGAACACTGGGAGGTCAATTTCACAGAGATAAAACCACATGTGCAGGGATACAGGTATCTCCTAGTATTGGTGGATACATTCTCTGGGTGGGTAGAAGCATTCCCTGTGAAAAATGAAACAGCCCTCAAAAAAAGTAATGAAATTGTCCCTCGCATTGGCTTCCCCATGAGAATTGGGTCAAATCATCAGACTCTCAGCTTTGACTTCCTTGAGCAGCCAGCATCTGAAATTTTCTCAGAGCTCAGAACTTAAGACTGAGAAAGTCCAGACCATCCCCTGACACATGTTTGGAAGACCACTACCCATTCTTCCTCTAATCCGGGAAGGCCTAAACACTGAAATCACTAACTCTTCCCTCAAGTTCCTTCTGGGTCTGCACAGAAAAAAACTCCCCTCAGTCCTCACCACCCTCCTGATCCAGATCCCGAGCTCAACCTCAGCTCATCCGTTTCAATGTGGAGATTCTGTGCTGGTAAAGAAATTCAACACTACAGGTCTGGAACAGAGGTGGAAGGGGCCACACCTCGTGATCCTCACTACATCCACTGCTGTCAAAAGTGGACTCTATTCCCACATGGCTCCATTATAACACAGTGAAGCCTGCTATCACCTCTGAATGGAAAGCAGAAGTCCACGAGGACCCCCTGAAGCTAAGATTTAGCCGATCCTCTCCCTGATCCTCCTTTTACCTCCTTGCGTGGTCCCCCACAATCCCCATGTCCCCAGACCAAGCTATACCTGGGTGGTAACCACAGGAAATGGACAATCCTGGACTTTCAAGAACCTGGAGCACATATGGCTCCCCCTCAACTCCCTTTTCCACCCTAAACTGGACTATTTGGGGTCCCACCAGTGGATGCAGGCTACCTGCTCTGTTCAGACACAGGATGCCCATGCATCTGTGCTTGTATCACAGCTTACCACCTCCCTTCTCCTCAACCTGGTGCCTCCCTGTGCTATAGGGCAGGTGGTAGTGGGGGATCAGACCCATTGTTCTGAATCCATACAATCAGGTCTGACCCCTGGCAACCCATGCTCGACCTCATCATTCAAAACCCCTCTGACCGGGCCTGGGGAGTCCCAGTTTCTCAGGTCCTAGGAATCATAGTCCCTGAGGAGGAGAAGGGAGAGCAGGTAGGAAAGACAGTAGTACTGACTGTAACCAAGAAGCCCTCCTGTGCCCCTCCCCAGTCATCATCCCATTGCTTAGCTATCCCTGCCCCAATAGGGAGCCCCGATGTCCAAATCACAATACTAGCTGTCACCACATGGGCCCCGGTAAGGGCATAGGCTGCCCCCATCTTCAAAGATTCAGGAATCTCGAAATTATCAGGTCCCCTTAATTACCCTTCTGTCAGCTGTTCATAAAACACTTAACAGCTCTAACCACATTTTGGGAAAAGATTGCTGGGTCTGTGTTGAACCTCAGCCTCCTTACTATGTAGGGGTGGCACTAAATGCCTCAGTCACCCCTATTTCCAACACAGAGAATTGTAAGTGGGACTACCCAAGGCTCACCCTCCGGGATGTACAGGGCCCAGGTATCTGCCTTATATTACCCAGCACTTCTTTATCCAGCTCTCAGTATAGTTCAATTTGTGGACAAATCCACAAGATTCAGGCCTCTAGCTCAGACTACTTTCCCGCCCCTTTAGGAGCCTGGTGGGCATGCCACAATGGCCTTACCCAGTGCGTCTCTGCTAGTGTTCCTCAGAAGACAACAACACACTGAGGGCCCCCTGTGTATCCTAGTGGCCATAATTCCCCAGGTAACCCTTCTCCCAGGTGAACAAGGTTGGCATTACTTTTCCCCAGAGGGCAACTGAGCCACCACCAAAGGCGGGCAGTACCACTCCTCATTCCCATCTCAGTGGGCTTGGGCCTTGTGGGTTCTGCAGCAACCGGGATGGCAGCCCTGATTAAGGGGGAGGCCAACTATCAGGCCTTAAGTACACAGGTAAATATTGACCTCTCCCACACAGAGCAGTCCATCTCAGTGCTGGAAAGACAGGTGGACAGTCTGGCAGGGGTGGTTCTCCAGAACCGCAGTGGCCTTGACCTTCTTTCTCTTAAACAGGGTGGCCCGAGTGCAGCCCTTGCTGAGGCTTCTATGTTGCTTCTACGCAAACGACTCTGGAGTAGTGAGAGAGAGTCTGAAGTTGGTACGATAGAATATTGCTAACAGAGAGAGGGAGCTGGAAAATTCTGAGAATGAGTATTAGTCCCTGTTCCCCTGGAACATCCCCCTGGCTCACTACATTGGTATTAGCCTTGGTATTAATATTGGTATTAGCCTCTCCTCCTCCTGATCATAGCCCTAATTGTAGGACCCTGTCTCATTAATTGCTTTCTACAATTTGTCAAGTCCTGTGTTAACTCCATTAAAATGTTAATCACAAGGACCCCAGCTACCATCCTTTAGGAACAGAATTGGGTAACATAGATGTGACTCCAGCCATGTCAAAGGTTTGACATACAAGGAAAATGTTGGGCACAACTCCACCCTTCCCTTCCCCTAACTGATCAGTAAATAGGCAACCTCACCCTTCCCCTCCCCTAACTGACCCGTGGGCAGGAGTTTCAGCCTAGGGTACACTTCAAGCCAGCAGGGAAATTCAAATGTACACTGACCAATCACTGATTGTAGTTTCGGTTTATTGAATCTCTTTAAAAACCAGCACACTGTCCCTGCCAGTACTGTCTGATTTGGGTAACCATGTAACCCTAACAGTCCCTCAGTAATAAAAGCCACTGCCAAATTTAATCTCAGGGATCTTCTGTTTCACTCCTTTAAGCTCAACAGAAAGAAGGGAGGGAGATGAGTATTATATGAGCTTTTTCCTCATTGGTTCTGGTGCAAGGAGGGAATAACACAGCCAGTTAAGCATAAGACTCTATTGAGAAGAGACACAAAACAGATCATAATGGAGAGAAAGAGGGGAAGGAGAGGAGCTTTGCATGAGATTTGTTCCTGTCACTCTTGGTGCAAAGAAGAAATAACATACTTCATTAAGTATTAAAATGTCCTACAGGCAGTAGGAGGTGGAAAGGGCTACAAAAGGGGGGCATGGTTAGAAGGGAGAGAAGAAGTAAGGGGGAAGGGGAAGAAAAGGGAGGGGGGCTGATAAAGGAATACTGAGGGAGGCAGTGGTCAAAAGGAAAACTATTAAGGAGGGGAAGGGAGAAGGGGAGAAAAAACATAAGCATAAACAGGGGAGGGAATAGGATGGGGGGAAAGAAACAGATAGTAATCATAAATTTGAATGTGAATGGGATGAACTCTCCCATAAAACGGAGGTGGATATCACAATGGATTAAAAACCATAATCCTACAATATGCTATTTATTTATTTATTTATTTTTCTTTTTGGAGGGCAATTGGGGTTAAGTAACTTGCCCAAGGTCACACGACTAGGTTTTTGTTTGTGTGTGCATTAAGTGTCTGAGGCCAGATCCGAACTCAGGTCCTTCTGACTCCAGGGCTGACACTCTACTCACTGCGCCACCTAGCTGCCCCAATATGCTATTTATAAGAAACACATCTGAAACCGTGGAATACACACAGGGTATAAAGGTAAAAGGCTGGAGTAGAATATATTATGCCTCAGCTAAAGTAAAAAAAGCAGGGGTAGCAATCCTTATCTCAGATAAAGCAAAAGCAAAAATATATCTAATTAAAAGAGATAAGGAAGGAAACTATATCCTGCTAAAAGGCACCATCGAGAACGAAGAAATATCATTACTTAACATAGACATAACATAACCAAGCAGTATATCGTCCAAATTCCTGGAGGAGAAGGTAAAGGAATTAGAGGAAGAAATAGATAGCAAGACTATACTAGTGGGGGACCTTAATCTTCCCCTTTCTGAACTTGATAAATCTAATCTCAAAATAAACAAGAAAGAAGTTAAGGAGGTGAATAGAATTTTAGAGAGACTGGATATGATAGATCTCTGGAGAAAACTAAATGGGGATAAAAAGGCATATACCTTCTTCTCAGCACATACACAAAAATCAACCATGTACTAGGACATAAAAACCTCACAATTCAGTGCAGAAGCGCAGAAATAATAAATGCATCATTCTCAGACCATGATGCAATAAAAATCATATGCAATAAAAGGCCATGGAAAGACAGAACAAAAACTAATTGGAAACCAAACAATTTAATCCTAAAGAATGAATGGGTCAAACAAGATATCATAGAAACAATTAGTAACTTCATTCAAGAGAATGACAACAATGAGACAACATGCCAAAATTTGTGGGATGCAGCAAAGACAGTTCTTAGGGGAAGTTTTATATCCCTGAGTGCATACATGAGAAAAGGCTTTTGACAAAATACAACATCCATTCCTATTAAAAACACTAGAAAGTATAGGAATAAATGGAGCCTTCCTTAAAATAATAGCTAGCATCTATTTAAAGCCATCAGCAAGTATTATAATCAATGGGGAGAAGCTAGAAGCATTTCCAATAAGATCAGGGGTGAAACAAGGGTGTCCACTATCACCCCTCTTATTCAGTCTGGTACTAGAAATGTTAGCAGTAGCAATTAAAGAAGAAAAAGAAATCAAAGGAATCAAATTAGGCAAAGAAGAGACCAAGTTATCACTCTTCGAAGATGATATGATGATATGCTTAGAGAATCCTACGGAATCAAGTAAAAAACTACTTGAGACAATAAATAAATTTGGCAAAGTTGCAGGATATAAAATAAACCCATATAAATCCTTGGCATTCCTGTATATCTCTAATGAAATTCAACAGCAAGAGATAGAAAGAGAAATCTCATTTAAAGTTACTGTAGCCATTATAAAATATTTGGGGATCTACCTGCCAAAACAAACCCAAGATCTATATGAACACAACTAACAAAACACTTATCACACAAATAAAGTCAGATCTAACTAATTGGAAAGACATCAATTGCTTGTGGCTGGGTCAAGCTAATATAATAAAAATGACAATTTTACCTAAATTAAATTATATATTTAGTGCCATACCAATTTACCAAAAAACTACCTTATAGAGCTAGAAAAAATAGTGACAAAATTCATTTGGAAGAACAGAATGTCCAGAATATCAAGGGAATTAATGAAAAGAAATGCTAGGGATGGTGGACTAGCTATACCAGATTTTAATCTGTACTATAAAGCAGCAGTCCTCAAAACTACTTGGTACTGGCTGAGGAATAGAGTAGTGGATCAATGGAATAGATTAGGTACATGAGATTCAGCAGTTAATGACTATAGTAATCTACTGTTTGATAAATCCAAAGACCCAGTTTTTGGGATAAGAACTCACTATTTGACAAAAACCGCTGGGAAAGCTGGAATACAGTATGGCAGAAACTGGGCATAGACCATTATCTGACACCATATACCAAAATTAAGTCTAAATGGGTGCATTATCTAGGTATAAAGGCTGATACTGTAAGCAATCTGCAAAAGCAAGGAATAGTTTACCTGTCAGATTTTTGGAGAGGGGAAGACTTTATGACCAAATAAGAATAGAGAGCATTATAAAATGCATTTTGTGGTGGCAAAGAATTAGAAATTATGGGGGTGCCCATCAATTGGGAAATGCTGAACAAGTTGTGCTATATATGTGTTACGGAATACTATTGTGCTATAAGAAACGAGGAGCAGATGGACTTCATATTTATCTGGAAAGGCTTATACAAACTGATGCTGAGTGAGAGGAGTAGAGCCAGGAGAAATTTGTACACAATTACAGACACAACCTGTGTGTGATGACCAACTTTGATAGACTGGACTCTCTCTTCTCAGCAATCCAACCCCAAAAGTGTCTACATCCAGAGAAAGAACAGAGTTTGAACCCAGACTGAAGCAAACTACCTGCTCCTTTTCTGTTTCTTGTTTGGTTTTGTTTCCTCCTTCACATTGTTCATTCCATCTGATACCATCCTTCTTTATAACCTGACTAATGCCTAATGTGAAAGTATTTGCAGATATTATACTTGATTATATGTGGCCGGGGAGAGAAAATTTGAAACTCAGAGAATTATGGAAATGAATCTCGTAAACTAAAAGTAAACAAATTAATAAAGACCAAAAAAAAAAAAAAAACTGAATACCAAAGCTTAATTTTTTTCTTTTCTTTTTCTTTTTTTTTTTGGAGGGCAATTGGGGTTAAGTAACTTGCCCAAGATCACATGGCTAGGTTTTTGTTAAGTGCATTAAGTGTCTGAGGCCAGATCCGAACTCAGGTCCTTCTGACTCCAGGGCCAGTACTGTACTCACTGCGCCACCTAGCCACCCCCAAAGCTTAATTTTTGATCCTTATACTTCACAAGGTATCTTGGGATTTGGGGGCTACATTTTTTCCCTTCCCTATTTATTCTTTTTTTTTTCTCAAAAAGTTGTAATAATTAACTCTTTTGTCTTGTGTAGTTTCATTTATGATTTCTTGAAATATAGTTCTGGAAAACCAGGCTTTGTTAAATCCCATTGTGATTCAAATGGAGCTACTAGACTATACCTTTAAACTCTGATCACTCAGGCTAATCAGCTAGCAATAGGTCCCAGCCCAACTTTCACTTGCTCATTGTTTAGGTTTTCATGAGTGCAAATAGTAATTGTTTTCTGTTCCTTCCAGAAACTCTAAGAGTTTCTCCCCCTCCCAGACTGATTATTTTGGGAAGTCAAACTAAGCCATCTTCTTGGGCATTGCCTCAGACAAAGTGAGACCTGGGAAAGAACTGGGCTTAAAAGGGCCAAGGTCTGCCAATATTTTGGGACCATCGCCAGTCATCTTGACTTATGTCTTGAGAAGACTCTAGAAGAGAGAATAAGGTTGATAACTTTGCACAGCTCTGTCTCATTTAAATCTAATTAACTTGTAAGTCATGACATCACTCTCCTAATATCATTGGTCCTCTTCTAGAAGGATAAAAAACAACCATAGCTGATGCAATTTCTAGGGTACTAAGTACTGTTTTTGCTATATGACATTTGAGTAAATCCTTTTCCTAAAAAACTTAGTCTACTAACTGATTATTAGGAGGAAGTATACACATTGTAGTTCAAGAGGTAGTGTTAAAAGGACAACCACTATAGAGTTAGCCCTAAAAGCCTGGAGTAAAAGCAGCTCCAGTCAGGGGATTCAATCTGCTAATGCCAGTGTGTGCTGGAAGTGTTACATGTAGCCAAAGGATAATTTCCCTTATAAAACCATGCACTAAATATAATGTTTACAAATACCTCCATACTAACAGTTCATTTATAGACATTATTGATAGTACACAAGATATAGTGAATGTTTTATGTCATAAGATATATAAATTTTCCATGTATAAATTCCCATGAGACACAAATTGAAATGTCTCCTTGTAATATTCACAAAATATTTCACATATTGTTCAGTATATAAACATATAAAATATTTATTGGCTATTTACACTTCCATTTTTAGGTAAATCATTGAACATCATATTACGCATGACTGCAAAAAAAAAAAACCTCAAACACCACACACTATCAGATACCAATGAAGAAAACAATATCACCCCCAAACAGTATTTGTCAGCAGTCTGGCAGCTCTCGTTTCTTGACTTTTTTAAATTTTTTGCTTGTTTCCTGACGAATAGTGTCATATTCTAATATGGTGAGTTCAGAAAGTCTCTGTAAATATTCTGGTGGTGCTCCACTGAGAGGATTTCTAAAATTAAAACCTTAAAAAGAAAATACAAAAACTTGAGACAAATGGGGCATGTGTATATATTTGACAAATCTAATTAATAAGTAAAATACTTGCTTCACAACTGAACTTCAACTATGTCTCCACAGAACAATCTGAAATAGAAATGCTACTACTTATCCAATAAGATCAATATAAGGAAAACAGTAAGACATTTTGAAAGAAATTATTGGTTCATCAGGGAGATATTATTATTTGTCCTTATTAAAGGTGACAGGGAGTATGTAATGAATACAAAAGGGAGGAGTGTGATTAGTATTAATAAATGGTAGAAATTCAGTAATACAAAGTCAAAAGGAACAGTTATCCTTAAGACAACCTGTAACTCACTGATAGTTTATTTTTCTTTATTCATTCTCTTGACCCTTTCTGGTCAACTTAACTGGCTAAAGGAAGAAGTAAAACTGTACATGTTAAGAAGCCTGATAATTGAGCTTTAACCAATTAACCATGCTCCTATAGAATATGTACAAGAATATGATTCTTTTCTACTCTATCATCTACAAAAGCTTCAATAGTTCTAAAGTGTCAAGAATATTTTCCTTTAATTTTCCTTAACCAATATGAATATTTTTTTTGGCTTAGTCTGATAGTGAGAGAAACTACTATTTTGTATCTGGTGACACAGTGGACTGAACACTGGACCTGGAGTCAGAAAGACATGAGTTCAAATCCAGTGTTAGACACTTGCTACCTGTGTGACTCTGGTCAAGTCACTTAACCTCTGTCTGTCTCAGTTTTCTCAGCTATAAGATGAAGATAATAACAGCACCTGCCTCTCATATTTATTATGAGGATAAAATGAAATAATATTTGCAAAGAGTTTTGTAAACCTTAAGGAACTGTATTAATGTTAGCTATCATCATCTGGTTCATGGAGAAACTGGTAGCTGAAGCAGAAATGAAAGGAAGGCAGGACAGGGAGAAGTTTACACTTAAAAAAAATTCATTATAGAAATGAGCAGAAAAGCTGGACATAATCTGACATAAAATCTCCTAGATTTTAGGATAACAAATATCAAAGGATTTAAAGTAAAAGGACAAGCCAATGACCTAAATTTCTACTGAGGGTTAGGAATGATACTTGAAGACAGGATAGTGACAAGAACTGCAATTATCACTGGCACAGGGAACACCCAGATATGCAAACTCTCTCTACCAATACGGTAAGTGCCTGCTGTACAATTTATGACCTAAAAGCACTGTCGTGGAAAGTGCCTTGCCAGGGTCATACAGGTGAATGTGTCAGAGGCAGATCTTTCTGATTCTGAGGTCAGCTTTCCAAGCACTCCACCAACGCTGCCTCTCATGTTTGATGACTCTGCCAAAACTATTCCAAAGGGGGAAAAAATGGCATAGAGGCAGGGTCCTCTATCGTTAAAGAGATGAATATGCATAAATAAGGAACTCATAGTCTCACTCATGGTTTTTTGAGGAAATTTATTAAAGATGGAAGAAAAGGCAAGTAAATGAGGATAAACACAAAAGAGCACCACCGTCTTATGAGAATAGTGTCTGGAGATTTAAAGCTGAGAACAAGCTGAAGCTGTTAAGTAATGGGATTTAGTTAGCTATGCAGGAACAGGAAGTGGGTCAAAGAAGGGACAGGGCTGCTTGAATAAACAGGATAATGATGGTAAATGATGATGAGAAGGCTGAAATGCCCAACTTTGGTCTTGCTTCTCTTTTCTTTGTCAATACTACTAACAGCAGTCACTTTATATATTTTATCTAGTTTGAGCCCAAAAACAACATAGCAAGGAAGGTACTACAGCTATTACGTGTTAGAGGATTTGTACTAAGATTTAAATCTTAAATTAAATCTTAGTAAATCTTAGTACAAATCCTCTGACACTTAATAGCTATATACCTATAGACAAGTTATTTATACTCTGTGAGTTTCATTTTCTTAATACTTAAAATGAGATAATAATACCTGTAAACTAGGTGGCACAGTAGATAGTGTGCTGGGCCTGCATTCAGGAAGATTCATCTTTGTGAGTTCAAATCTGGCTTCATACACTTTTTAGCTATGTGACCCCTGGGCAAGTCATTTAACTCTGCCTCAGTTTCCTTATTTATAAAATGAGCTGGAGAAGGAAACAGCAAACCACTCCAATATCTTTGACAAGAAAACCCCAAATGGGATCACAAAGAGTTGGGCATAACCAAAAAATGACTGAACAATAGTTAATTCCAAATCCAGCACCTGAAGAATGATCTTTGAACTAGAAAGAATAAAAATTATTAACAAAGGTGAAGGTATGAAAAGACGGTAACAGAACTTGAGCAGCCCTTGATGAGTTTAGGTTATTAGGCCTAGGCAAACTACAGAGATGTCAAACACAGGACCCACAGCACTCCTTAGTGTAGCCTAAACCAGATTTAAATGTAATTGGGAAATATTTAACAAAATAAATAAAAATACAATAAAACACAGATAAAATTATGCATGAAAACAACATCAATATGTGCCCTGATGGATCTTTATGCATGGTTTAGTGGCCTCTATTTCTATTTTAATGTCACACCACTCCCCTAGAGCACCAAGGAAGGACTGGCAAATGGGACTGATCAATAAGCCACTCTTTTTTTTCTTTAAATTTTTAGTTGATAATTTTTTTATCATCTTCATTTTGGAATATATTGTTCCCACCATCCTATTAGCCAGTCATTCTAACAGAAAAGAAAAAAAAACAAAGTTCAGGGGCAGCTAGGTGGCATAGTGAATAGAGCATTGGCCCTGGAGTCAAGAAGACCAATCCGGACTCAACACACTTAACACTTACTTGCTGTGTGACCTTGGGCAAATCACTTAACCCCAATTGCCCTGCCTTTCCCCCTCCAAAAAAAGAAAATCAAAGATCAGCAAAACTAATCAAAACATCATTTGAGTCTGATGCTATATGCAAATTAAACATCCAAAAGCCTATACTTCTTCAGTGAAAAATCTTTTCATCTCTTCTGATGAACCACTCCTGGTGATCTGAAAAATTCTGGAGACTGGAAGAGACGCCACAGCATGGGGAAGGGCAAATACTACCTTCAGAAGAATAAGGTCTTTGATGGTATTTTTATCTTTGTATGCTGAGTACCTCACAATACAACACTTAGCACAGAGTAGGCACTCCTAAATGCTTGTGGAACTGAACTGAAATGTAACCTTAATTTTCAAAAAGGGAAGAGGATATGGTCTGGAAACTATGGATTTCATTTTGGTTCCTGACAAAATTCTAGAATATGTTGTTAAGTGAATGACTTATGATAATTTAGAAATGGAAATGATCACTAAAAGTCAGAAAAGCTTTATCAAGGTGGTGTCACACCAGATCTACTTCATTTCTTTTTTGAGAGGGTAACTAAATGGGCAGATGGGAGGAGGCCTTTAGAAATAATATATATAAATTTCGGCAAAACATTTGACAAAGTTTCTCATGTTATATTTGTGGACAAAATGGAGAACTGTGGTAGGTTGATTTGGAACTGGATGAATGATAAGACCAAGAAAAGTAATAGGTTTATGTCAGTTTGGAGAGTGGTCCCTAATGGAAGTCATCTATCTGTCCTTTCTCCTAGGCCATTCCGAATTTTTTTCACTGATTTTGATGAAGGCATGGATGTCACGCTTTTTAATTTTTTCCCCTAAATATTATCTGGCCTACCTATCTCCCACCAAAACACAGGGACTCAGGATCATAAGAAAAGTCTAAATTCCTGGCTTAGGTAGATCAGCAAGTATGTTCTTTGGCCAGATCATCAAGCAAACAGAAGATTCTTTCCTTGGAATATTAACCAGTTCTATTTCTTTTCCATGAATATTTTATTGTCCATCAGAAATTGTATACTTATAAATTCTATTAGCTACTTATCCCAGAATTATTATGGAAACAAGAGACAAATATATTTATAGGCAATCATATACAGTTGGTCCTGATTTCATGAAAAGAAAATTTACTTTTATTAAGAGTTTGCTAAAAGAATATATTTTGTCAGACCATGTGCTTGGATTTTTGCTTTAGGAAAGAGTCACCAGAAATATGGTTCATCACTCATTTACCCAATGACTCAGGGCTTTACTCAGGGGTGTGCTGAAGCCAGTGCTTTATATAGTACTTTAAGTTTTGCAAAGGGCTTTACATTCATTCATGCATTTGTCTCACAACACCCTGGCTGTATCTATAAAAGAATAGCACAGAACTATTGAAAACCAACATACCAAAATGAATACAGAAACTTCAGGGAGAGGAGGGAACAGATTCCAAGCATGGGGGACAGCCATTGCAAAGAAAACAAACAAATATATCAGATGATAATTATCAAGAAGGCCAGTGTAGCTCAACCAGAGTGCTGGAAGGGGAATTATGCATTATACTGTTGGAAAGGTAGATTAAGGTACCTAGGTTGGGATGGACTTCAAAAGCTAGGTATGTGTGTAAGGACATCTTTATCTTTGAATCCCCAGTGCCTAACACAGTAACTGGCAAACAGTAACATTAGGTGTTAAATAACTGTTGGGTGGTTGATTGATTGATCTTATCTAATCCTAGAGGTAGCAGGAACCACTGAGTTTCCTGAGTAGGGGACTGAGGTCATATCTTCACTTTGATGCTTATGTATGCTATATATAGAACAGATGCAGTGAGGAAAGACTTGAGATAGGGAGAACAATTAAAAGGCTATTGTAATACTTCAGGAGAGAGGTGATAATGGCCTAAACTAAAGTGGTGCCCATGAAACAAAAATGGGAAAAGTCTATGAGATAATATGGAAAAATGACAAATGTGTCAACTGGAGATATTGGGTGTGAATCTGAGTGCCTGGGAACAATAATGGTGCTCTGGACAGAAATAGGAAAGTGGTGTGAAGAGAGAGAATGTGTGTGTGTGTGTGTGTGTGTGTGTGTGTGTGTGTGTGTGTGTGTGTGTTTTGGTAAGAGAACGAGTTCAGTTTTGGATACTTTGAGATGCCAACAGGATATCCATTTTGAAATATCCAACAGTCAGTAGGAGAGGCATGCCTTGAGTTCAGAAAAAAGACTTGGATTAGGTATACTGATTTGAGAGTCAGATACTTAAAGATGATAGTTAAACTTGTGGGAGCTGCTAAGATCAAAGAGGGTAAAGAGAGAATAGAAGAAGGGAGAGCTTTGGGGAATGCCTACAATTAGGTGATATGATAAGGTTGTGAATTAGCAAATGAGACTGGCAAGTGATCAGATAGGCAGAAGGCAAAAGTATTCAGGAAGAAAGGGTGCTAAGCAGTGCAGAGAGGTTTAGAAGAATGATAGGGAAGAGAACTATTTTCTTTTCCAGAGGGCTGCTTGAGAGGCAAACCACCCAGTTCCTCTGCACAAACTCCAGCAAAACCATGAAATTCACACCATACTGAATAATGTTCAAGAGGTCCAATGGGAGAATACAGTGACTACTTCTACCCCAGAACTGCATGAAGTTAGTTAAAAAGCCAAGAGCAAAGCCACTGTAAGAGCAGGGTGTCCTCCCAGCAGAACTAGAAAGGGCCAGGGTTGTGTAGGGCTCTGTGTTCTGAGGCAGCAATAACTGAGAATTCCTCTGAGAAAGCCCTAGTGTGGAAATGTTGGAAGTGCTGGTGGCAGCAATAACCAGCCAACCAATGTGACTATGCAATACTCAGATGGAGACAGGTCAGGCCCAGGGCTCTTAAGTCTTCATGCTTAGTTCTGAGATGCCAGAGAGGAGCCTGAAGATCCGGCACTCTAAGTCTCAAAGATCCAGGGACACCTAACCCTGGAGGTTGGGGTAAGCTCAGGTAACCAGGACATGACCAAGCTGGGCCAACCATCCCACCTAAAAATGCAGCAGCAGGTATAACCTGACCCTAACATAAAGCTCTAATTTTGCCACTACACCTGAGGAAATGAGTATTTCAAAGAAAACACTGATTCAAAAAGTCTTCAAAGTTAGATATTACCCCCAAAGTAAAGAAAAACTACATTAAAACTGTTAAGCAGAAATTCAAGGGAAAAAATGAATTTTCTACAAGTCCTACAAGAATACCTAGAAGAAATTAAGCAAAAGCTAAAAGAGTGAAATAGAAACTCTTGAGGAAAGAACTGGAAGGAGAATAAACAGCTTAGGACAGAAAACAGTTAACCTTTCCCAAGAAATGGATTTCCTGAAAACTAGGACAGACAAAACAGAAATTTATGAAGCCATGAGGTAGCAAGAAATATTAGAGCAAAATCAAAAGACAGAAAAAGTAGAAGAAAATGTAAGCTACATGATATAAAAACAAAAATTAATATGGAAAACAAGTCAAGGAAAGATTAATTATAAAATTCTGTGCTACCTGAAAACAATGGTTTTAAAAAACCTTTTCTTTTTTTGAGACTAGCTCTTCCCATCTCTCTCCCAGGTTACAATTGTGGTAGCTGGTCACTCATGGTCTGAATCCCACTGCTAATCAACATGGCAGCTTTTTATATGCTTTGTTTCTGACCTGGGCTATATGCCTTACCTTAAGAAGCCTGATGACCCCCTTCTTGTATGAGCTCACCATGCTGGTGCTGGACTTAATGCAAATACCACTCAGCTTAGCCCACTACACCTCAGAATTCCCAAGCTCAAGTGATGTACCTCAAGTGATGTACCTCCAGTAGCCAGGACTGAAGGCATACCTCTCTACTTGTAACAGGATCACTTTTTCATCTCAGACTGAAATACATATGAGATTTCATCAATGTGTTGGTTCCTTCAGGGATGCATATCAAACTTCTCCAGGTCTGCCCAGCCTTCTCCATACCCTCCTCCCAGAAACTCTCAGAGGGAGTCTACCCAACAGGCTGGGGGCCTTTCTTACTTTTTCTTGACATCACCAGGAAATCAGTGGTGCAAACAGGTTCTCCATGGTTTGCTCCTTACTTTAATTGTATGACCAATCTCAATGTCTTTTTTCTATGTATTTGATCATCTTTAAAACATTTTACCAAAAGTCTTCTCAGGTTTTCTACAGGGATGATCTTTTGGATTCACCAGAGGTAATTGTTGCAGCTCTGGGATAACTCAGAACTATGGCAAAAATATTTTAACTTTCAGAAAAAAAGCTACAGAAAGTAACAGCAAGTTGTTGGAAGATAATTTAATTTCTCTAAAAAACACTAAGTGGAAACGAATATGTAACATACAAAGTGTGACTATGAAGTAATGTGACTGTTTTAACAACCAACCCAGAACATCTAAATAACTATTCCACCTTGAAATATTCCACCTCTTTTAAAATTGCCTTTACAATCCATGAGCAAATGTTACCTAACTACTTGTAGTGATGGTAAATCATAAAAAGGTTTGATTTCTGAAAAGAGTCAAAAGTAATTCTGACCCAAATCAGGTGAATAACATTCAAACTGAATAAAACCATATTTTGGTCAAAGGTCAAAGTGTGAGTACAAAGCAATGAGACTGATTTTCTGAGAGTATCTTCAAAGGCAATTAAAAAAAGGCACTCCAAAAACGTGGTGAATAATGGTAGCATCTTTAGAATAATATATAGGCTCTCAGAGTAACTAACTGAAAGGAGTCAACACTTAGATATACCAACCATAAAGAGACCAATAAAGGCCACACTGCCCTCTCTCCCCACCAAATCTAGCTACCTGAGGGCAGCATATAATCATAATCTCAGCATCTAATAATGGTCCAGCTATAATGGGAAGATCAGAATGACAGTAGTAGTGATGGCAAAGAGAATGATGATAAAAATAAAGCACCATTAATTAAGAAATGTTTTACAAAAAAGACTGCACAGTAAAATGTTTCATATTATAGTTCTATATAATTATTTTTCAGTATATATCTATACTTTTTATTTATCCTAAGAGACTTTATTTTAGAGATAGGGTCTATATTTGGATCAACACAGTTCTGGTTTGTTAATTAACAAACACAATTAGTCTCTTTATAGTCACACTTGGCCATTGAAATATTAATACTTGGACCTTACACCTCCTTTAAATATTTTCAGTCATTTGAGATTGGGCTTGCTAAAACATCTAATTCAAATATTATGGAAATCACATTGGCCTACTGGTAAGCAGGCCAGATTTTTAGTGGAAATTTTAAAATTAGCTTTCCCGTTTTTATTTGTTGCAGCTTACCAATCTATAAAAGTGTTTACAATCTTGTAACTTACTTCTTTGACATCTACATTGTTCCCTCTAACCTTCCTGAGGTCATCTAGTTCAATCCTTTCGTTGTAGAGACAGGAAAAATGAAGCTTATATTTAGGTGACTAGAAGTGGTACAGCCAAGTCTCAAATCAGATCTCCTGACTACTGACTATTACAGTGTTCTTTTCATGCCACAAGAACCATCTCAAATAAAGGAAGTAAAACTATACCAGAAATCATAATGGGAGATGGGGGGGGGAGGTTTAGAAAATAATCATTCTGCTCACGTTTTGTTTTCTCCTGAAGTGATAACATGCTGCCTGTTTGGTTACTCTTCATTGACCTATATAAGGACATAGAATAATCACATTTACATAAAAGCAGGGTTGTACACTACTGAATTAAATCCTTTAGAATTGAACAGTCTGCTTAAAATGAAACTCATTTAAATGTTTTGTAATGTTGTACTGAACTGATAGCCCTAAATTCTGGTTAAAAAAAAAGTGATACAAATGAATGAGAACTGTAAATGGTCTCAGCCATCAAACTTTTATCAGTAGATTGCAAGCTCCTCCCAAGAAAACATAAGCTCCCTGAAGGTAGAGACTGTTGTTCTGTGGGTTTTGTTTTGTTTTATATTCCCCACACCTCACACATGCTGCAGGTTCTTAAAAATGCTTGTTGAATTAAACTGAATCGTGATCATCACTGACCATAAGATGAATCCTAGAGACAAAGGCTCAGTGGAGCTATCCCCATCATCTATCATTTAATTGGGTAGAATTTAATTAACAATCAACTCAACTAATCTGAGTCTTGGTCTGTCTTTCTCTTTAGTCATTTCAACATTCCTTAAATAAGGAATCTATCCTCTCAGTAAGGGTACTTCATGGGAAAATGCAGCTCCTCTGGTTGGGCTTCAGATTGGAGAGATCCAGGTACAAACATGGCCTCTGAAATTTTGCCTAGTTTTCACTCTAGGAGTTACTCAATCTTTTTGAACCTCAGTTTCCTCATCTGTAAACTGTAAAGAATGATATAGCCTGCATTACTTTACGATGATTGAATAAGATAATGAACGTAAAGTATTTCAAATACCCTAAAGTCAGGTATTAGCTGTGTTAATTTATATCCTAAAATTATAGTACAATAGAAGATTTAGGACAAATGGGGACTTACAAATTATCTGGTATAAATCTTCCATTTCATTGATGAGGAAACTGAGGCCCAAAGAGTTTATGTGAAATCTTCACATTCATACAGGTAATAAACAGAATCAAACTAGCTTTTCTGAAAACAGCTTCCTACTCTTATTATGTCCTTGTTTATTTTATTTCCACACTATATTTCTTTTGGGTAGCTAGGTAGCACGGTGGATAAAGTGGCAGGCCTAGAGTCATGAATATTCATCTTCCTGAGTTCAAGTCTGACCTCAGATACTTCCTAGCTATGTGACCTTGGGTAAATCACTTAACCCTGTTTGCCTCAGTTTCCTCACCTGTAAAATGAGCTGGAGAAGGAAATGGCAAACCATTCCAGTATCTTTGACAAAAAACCCCCAAAAAGGGATCATAAAGAGTTGGACATACCTGAAAAATGCTACATTTTTAAATGAATAATTTCACTATAATTATAACTAACTTTATAGTTTATAACTATAACTTTGTAGTTTATAATAGATCTGCCAGATGTCTTCTCAAGAGCTACAAATTTGTTTAAACTATACTACCAATGTGATATCGGAGGCTGACAATCTGACTTAAAATATTGCTTTCCTTTAAGATTACCATAACAATGTTAATATAAACATTAACTGAGAATTACTATTAAGATCCCATCACCACTAAAGAGAACTTCTGCAAAAGATCTTCTCTCAGAGTTTCAAAAAATAAAGTTACTCCTCTTGTGGGGTGAGGGGTCAAAATGAACATGAAATATATACTTTCCTGTTTTTTAGGTTCTCTTCTTTTATAGACTGCTGCCCAGGGTTCTGAGATAAAGGAAAGGATGGCAGGCAAGTGAGTCTATCTTCATTCAAACTAGAATAAAATGAAGAAACATTTTAAACGTTGTTTATAACATGCTTAAAATGTAATTGTTCTTCACATTTCACAAAGTTAAATGGGAGCGTGCAAATGAGTTTAGAATTCTAGGAAATAACTTCACAAACTAGAACAGATCCAAAACCAAGAAAGTAAATAAGTAACAGTAGATAAATAATATATATAACAGTATATAATATAATGTATTGATATATTATAATATAATAATATAATGTATTGATATATTATAATAATATAATATAACAGTATATAAATAAAATAAACAGTATATAAACCAAGAAAGTAAATAAAAACAGTATAAAATTCAGATTAGTAGACTAAGTGGACAAGATGCTTAACGTTGCTCAATGAACATTTAATAAATGGACAAATGGGGAGGATTTCTTTATAATTAATACTCCATTTTCTTTAGAATAATATGGAAAAAAAGAAACAAACAATAATATAGCCCCCAAGTAACTGTATCAGTGCTACAGTTGATAGGAGGCCAATCAAGCAAAGCTGTGCTATGCTTCCCAGATCTACCTCAACCTTTAATTATTTCTTGATTATTTTCTTGAAAACGAATAAGAAAAACTCAATGTCAGGGACTAAGGGATAGATTCATTTTAAGTCATCTTCCTTAAGGAACAACTGTGGTTTCTTGATTAAATTGGTCCTTTACTTCTTTGTACCCTCATCCATTATTACTATTGTGATCTATACTACCAAGCTTTTATCTACATTGCCCATCTTTCCCAACTTTTCATTGCTCTATGATTCCTTCTCATTGTTTTCTAATTTTTCAAAAAGTATATTAATATAATACATACCTGGAAATGTAATTAGTTTTTAAGACAGAGTCTTTTGCCCACTCTCCCCCCACCCAAATCCCACAATCGATCTCAAAAATTCATATCGATAACTATTCCTTCAAGGGCAACTATTAGTATAATTCAGACAAAATAATATATGGGTAAATCCACAGGAATAATTTCAAGGAGAGTTGAACATTTAGTCATTTAAACTAATAATATTTTATATTGTAAGTAACCTTTTTTAATGACCGCTGCCCACCAGTATCAATACTAATGTAATATAAAAGTTTTATCAAATTAGTTCATCAATTTACATGCATATGAGTGGCTATTAAGATAGTAGATATTCTATATTTAACTTTAAAACATTCCACTTCTTAGTCATCATATTCATTTTACTAAGTTGAAGTTTTACATATTCACTAAACAATCAAATGGCATTTTAAGCACCCATCTAGAGTATGTGAGGCACTGCAGGAGTCACTAGGGAGAAAAAGACAAAAATGAAAGTCACTGCCCTTCTGAAATGATGACCACAACTATATTATCAATAAGTAAAAAAACTAGAGGGAGAAAAACCCATACACACCTGAAAGAGAGTCTAGAAGAAAAGTGGTTTTTGTTTATTTGCTAACTGATTTGGTTTTATTATGTTACAATACTTAAGAGTTTTGGTTTATGATTTTATTCCTTTATTTTGTAGGTTTATTTGATGATTTGTTTTCTTTATGGTTATTAAACTCATAATTTAATAAATTTTAAAATCACTATGGATCTGGGGAGGAATGTGTAGTGCCCCACTGTTTGAAGTAATTATCACCTGTGAATAAGAGCATTTAGAAAACATCACCACAGAGAATCCTCTGGTTTGAACATTGTTCAGGACATCATCAACAAATGTGACAAATGCTATAGGTAAATAAGTATTTGTCTCTCTGTTTCATGCTTTCATGTTGATACTCAACAGATTAGTGAATAAAAACTACGTCCATGATTATGTCCAGAGTGTTGTGAGGCTCAAATGAGATAATGGATGTGAAACACTTTGCACAGCTTAAAGCACTATATAAATGCCAGTTATAATAATAATTATTATTAGCGTACAGTCAGCAGGCCTCCAGTCTAGTGATGACTTCATTCCCCAAGCCTTCTACTGCCCTCCTGCTGTGTTCAAATAATGTTTACAGAGCATTACAGGGGTGTGCTGGTCAATGTCTAACAACCAGGTTCTTTGGGGGGGAAATGTGCGTGCACACACTTTTAAATTTAATCGGCCTTATTAACACTTTCTTAAATCCAGACAATCCACAAAACAATAAATCAAGCTCCAATTTCTTAGGTGTCAAATGCTCAAACTGAAAACATAAGCCCAACATAGAGTTGGCTCCAGGACACCCTTGCTGTATCTCTCAGTCTTGTATGGTTTTAACATATTACCTGGGAGATACTTTATTTTTGGAAAATCCTTAAGGTTGAATCTTGTTCTACTCATAAAATGCTTTTTAAAAAATAATCAACAAATAGTAGACAGAGCAAGCTCTTATAAGTTCTATGTTTCTTAGTCAGCTATGTGCCCATAATGATTTAGTTTAAGAAAACTGTCTCTTAACCTTTTCATATTTTCATCAAGGAAGCCCTAAATGAATTCATTGGTTGTTCTCATGAAAATGTTACAAAAAGATAAGGAAGTAGGCAAAAGAAAAAGTCAGTATCTTCTCAGTTGTCTTTTTCGGTAAAAGGGCCATCTTTCTTGTTCATAGAGTTCACCTATACCATCAAATCTACTCTAAACTTCCCTATTTCTGTGGAGGGCACCTCCCTTCTGTCAGTCACTCAGGTCTATAAGTTTAGGAATCACCCTTAATTCTTTCCCTCTCCATATAATTTAGGGGGAGGAGTTAACATGAATACACACATATTTTGCCTGCCAATTTCCTTTTTAAGTTTTATTGATAACTTCTGTTTTTATAGTAGCCATTTCTGGATAGTGCTTCTCCCCATCCCAACTATGAGGCTTCCTTTTAACAAAGATAAGCAATTGGGTAAAACCAATGTTAGTTGGTTTTAGGGATCACATCTGAGAGTACACACTACATTCTGCACCTACAATCTTCACCTCTTGAATGAAAGGAGGGAAGGGCATTTTTTCATCTCTTCTCTAGGGCCAAGTTTGGTCATTTCTTTTTTTTTTTTTAAAGCAATTGGGGTTAAGTAACTTGCTCAAGGTTACACAGCTAGTCATTATTTGTGTGTGGGTGCTCATTTTCTAAGGCCGGATTCGATCTCGGGTCATCCCAACTCCAAGGCCGGCTCTCTTACTCACTGCACCACCTAGCCGCCCCAAGTTTGGTCATTTCAATTACACAAAATTCAAATTTACCTTCATTTCACTGTTATTTTTACTTATATTACTGTAGACACTGTGTATATTGTTTTCTTGGTTCTACTCTTTTCTCTGAATTAGTTCATTCTAGTCTACCCATGTTTCTTTTAAATCCTCATATGAATTATTTTTATACTTCCATAGTATTCCATTCAAATGCCAAAATTAGTTCAGTCATTCCCCAAAAGATGGGCATCCACTGAGTTGCCAGTGCTTTGGTGTAATCAAAGAACATAGCCTACAAAGGATTTTCCCTTCTATCTTTGACTTATAAATAACAATAGAATCTCTGGGTCAAAGTGTATGGACAGTATAGTTCCAAATCATTTTATAAAATAATTTATTTTTATTTATTTTGTTAAACATTTTCAAATTACATGAAAAAAATTAACAATCTTTTTTTTAAAACTTTGAGTTCCAAATTCCCTCCCTCCCTCCTGCCTGTGCCCCCTCCTTAAGAAGGCAAACATTTTTTGGGGCAGAGCCAAGATGGCAGAGTAGAAACAGCACTTCCAAGGCACTCCAGCCCATACCACTTCCAAACCACGTAAAAGGTGGACTCTGAACAACTTCTGGAGCTCCAGCACCCATAGAACAACACACAGAAGCTAACCCTCCCTCTGAGGACAGCCTAGCAGCCCTGCAGGGAGCAGCCAGCACAGCTTGCTGGGAGCTGAGCCCAGGCCTGCATGAGTTGTGGTTTGAGCACTAGGGCAGCTGGGCCAGCAGCCAGCTGGAGGGACCCCAGAACACCAGCAGCTGTGGCAATTCCAGAATTATCAACACAGACATGCCTAGGACAAAGTGAGAGGTTAGTGCCCTACAGACTTTGGGACCAGTATTTGGGGAACGTGTCGGCTTCTTCCCCTGGGGGTGAGAGGTAGCTGAGGAGACATGGTACAGACACCATTTTGCAGCTTCAGTGGCAGCTTCAGCTCCTGGCCTGAGAACTGTAGGGATATCCAGTGATCAGTCTGGGGGGTAATCGCTCTTGCTTTAACCTCCCTGGATTTGGATTGTGGTCTGGTGTAGAGGTCTTGGGGTAGGTATCCAGCTTGCCAGAGAGTGTGGAGGCTTCACAGAGGCCACCCAACTAATACCTCCAGAAGTTGTGAAGACCCCAATGTTTGGGACAGAAGCTCACCTGTCTGGTGGCCTACTGCCACAGTCCTACTGTGGCAACAAGCCCAAAAGACAAGTAATTAAGTGGCAACATACCTAGGCAAAGGAAACAAAATAAACAGAAAAATTCAACATTAGACTCCTATTTTGGGGGCAAAGAGGATTGAAGCATGGAACAGGAGGAGAGCCGTGAGGTCAAAAATCCTGCACCAAAAGCCCCAAATGAAAATATGAGTGGGTTACAGGCCATAGAGGACCTTAAGAAGGATTTTTAAAACCAAATAAGAGAAGTGGAGGAAAAATTGGGAAGGGAAATGAGAAGGATGCAGGAAAAGTATGAAATGAGGGTCAACAGCCTGACTGAGGAAAACAACACCTTAAAAAATAGACTAACCCAAGTGGCAAAGGAGTCTCAAAAGGGCAATGAGGAGAAGAATGCCTTAAAAAGCCAAATTTTCCAGATGGAAAAAGAATCTCAAAAGCTCATTGAGGAGATTCAGTCCATCAGAGTTAGACTGGAGCAAATGGAAGTGAGTGACTTTATGAGAAATCAAGATGCTGTTAGACAGATCCAAATAAATGAAAGAATAGAAGGCAGGGGGGGTGGAGCCAAGATGGTGGAGTAGAAACAGCTCATCCAAGCCACTCTGCCCCCAGATTCCCTCCAAACTATGTAAAAGGGGACTCTGAACAACTTCTGGAGCCCCAGCACCCACAGAATGACACAGAGAAGCTAACCTCCCACTGAGGACAGCCGAGCAGCCCTGCAGGAAGGACCAGCGCAGCGCTCTGGGAGCCAGCAGCGCACAGAGTGCGGGGAGCCAAGCCGAGCCGAGCACAGGTCCCCGTGAGCCAAGGTTTTAGCCCCAGGGAGGCAGGGCCAGCAGCCAGCTGGAGAGACCCCAGAACACCAGCAGCTGTGGAGAATCCAGAATTATCAACATAGACATGCCTGGGACAAATTGAGAGGTTAGTGCCCTATGGACTTTGGGACCAGTATTTGGGGAATGCGTCAGCTTCTTCCCCTGGGGGCTAGAAGCCACTGAGGAGACACGCCATTTTGTAGTTTTCAGAGGCAGCTCCAGCTCCTACGAACTGGAGATCCAGCAATCAGTCTTGGGGGGTAATTGCTCTTGCTTTAACCTCCCTGGATCTGGATTGTGATCTGGGGTGGAGGTCATGGGTGGGCTTCCAGCTTCCAGAAACGGAAGGTGTCCCCCACATGTTCGGGACGAAAATTCCTGTCTGGCAGCAGAGCCATAGTGTGTCAACAAGCCCAAAAGTCAAGTAATTAAGTGGCAACATGCCAAGGCAAAGGAAACAGAAAAATGCAACCCTAGACTCCTATTTTGGGGGCATAGAGCGGGAAAAGGACTGTGAGGTCAGAAGTCCTGCTCCAAAAGCCCCAGGGGAAAACATGAGAGGGTTGCAGGCCATAGAGGACCTTAAGAAGGACTTTAAAAATCAAATAAGAGAAGTGGAGGAAAAACTGGAAAGAGAAATGAGAAGGATGCAGGAAAAGTATGAAATGAGGGTCAACAGCCTGACTGAGGAAAACAACACCTTAAAAAATAGACTAACTCAAATGGCAAAGGAGGCCCAAAAGGGCAATGAGGAGAAGAATGCTTTAAAAAGTCAAATTTGCCAGATGGAAAAAGAATCTCAAAAGTTCACTGAGGAGACTCATTCCTTCAGAGTTAGACTGGAGCAAATGGAAGCTAATGACTTTATGAGAAATCAAGATGCTGTTAAGCAGATCCAAACAAATGAAAGATTAGAAGGCAATGTGAAATATCTCATGGGAAAAACCACTGACCTGGAAAATAGATCCAGGAGAGACAATTTAAAAATGATTGGACTACCTGAAAGCCATGATCAAAGAAAGAACCTAGAAATCACCCTTCAAGAAATTCTCAAGGAAAACTGCCCTGATGTTTTAGATCCAGAGGGCAAAAAAGAGGTTGAAAGAATCCACAAATCACCTCCTGAAAAAGATCCCAAAAAGAAAACTCCCAGGAATATTATAGCCAGGTTCCAGAATCCCCAGATCAAGGAGAAAATACTACAAGCAGCCAGGAAGAAACAATTTCAATATTGTGGAAACACAATCAGAATAGCACAGGACCTGGCAGCTTCTACACTGAGGGATAGAAGGGCATGGAATACTATATTCCAGAGGGCAAAAGAGCTGGGAATGAACCCAAAGGTCACCTACCCAGCAAAAATGAGTATTGTGTTTCAGGGGAAAATATGGTCATTCAGTGGAATAGAGGACTTTCAAGCATTCTTGAGGAAAAAACCAGAATTGAATAGAAAATTTGACATCCAGACACAAGAAGCAGGAGATGCCTGAGAAGGTAATCAGGGAAAAGAAATCAAAAGGAACTTATCAAAGTTGAACTATTTACATTCCTATATGGAAAAACAATAATTGTGACTGAGGAAATCTTTCTCACTATGAAAATAATGAAAGAAGGGGGTGTGGTCATATGAATACATATGTGAATGTGTGTGTATATGGTTACAGTTATATATGGATAGAGGGCATAGGTTGAATTTGTTGGGAAGGGAGGATACTCAAGGGGTGAAATTATGAGGTGAGAGAGGAAAGTGGCAAGAGGAGATGGGGAGAGACAGGGTAGGGTAAACTACCTCATGCAAAAGAAGCAAGGGGAAGTGGTTTCAAGAGAGGGGGAGAATAGGAAGGCAAAAAGGCAAAACCACATTCTCATTGAATTTGGTTCAGGGAGAGAATGACATACATACTAAATGGGATATCTCAACCTACAGCAGAATAGGGGGAAAGGGGATGAGAGGAAGGATGATGGATGGGAGGGCATCCTTGGGGGGAGGGGAGGTTGGAAGTACCCACTATAGAAGAGGGACAGGATCATGTAGGGAATGGATCAGGTGGGGGGCAGGATGAGTGGGAGGGAATTATAAGCAGCCTTGTACAATATATCTACTATGATAATGTTTTGCATAGCTAGACATATACAACATATGCTGAATTACTTATCTCCCCAGAGGGAATGGGTGACAAGGGAGGAAAGAAATGGATCTGAAATTCAAAGTCTTAATATTAAATGTTTCAAATATATATATAAATACTATTATTAATACTCTTTTGCTAATAATTGGGAGATAAGATGTGCAGGCATTGGGACACAAAGATTCACCTTCCTCTAATGGAAAAGTCGAAGGGGGTATGGGAGAAGGTATGGGAGAGAGCAGATTGGAGGAAGCGATATCTTGCGGGACTGCTATTCTGGGAGGGTGGGTAGGGGAAAAACAGGGGGGGGGAAATGATTGTAACTCAAAATCTGGCGGAAATGAATGATGTAAAACAGAAGTTAATAAAGCATTTGTTTAAAAAAAAAAAGAATAGAAGGCAATGTGAAATATCTCATGGGAAAAACCACTGACCTGGAAAATAGATCCAGGAGAGATAATTTTAAAATTATTGGGCTACCTGAAAGCCATGATCAAAGAAAAAACCTAGAAATCATCCTTCAAGAAATTCTCAAGGAAAATTGCCCTGATGTATTAGAACCAGAGGGCAAAACAGAGGCTGAAAGAATCCACCCATCACCTCTTGAAAAGGATCCCAAAAAGAAAATCCCTAGGAATATTGTAGCCAGGTTCTGGAGTTCCAAGATGAAGGAGAAAATATTACAAGCAGCCAGGAAGAAACAATTTCAATATTGTGGAAACACAATCAGAATAGCACAAGACCTGGCAACTTCTACACTGAGGGATCAAAGGGCATGGAATATGATATTCCAGAGGGCAAAGGACCTGGGATTAAAACCAAGAATCACGTAACTAGCAAAACTGAGTATTTTGTTTCAGGGGAAAATATGGTCATTCAGTGGAATAGAGGACTTTCAAGCATTCTTGAGGAAAAAACCAGAGTTGAATGGAAAATCGGACATTCAGACACAAGAAGCAAGAGATACCTGAGAAGGTAATCAAGGAAAAGAAATCAAAAGGAACTTATCAAAGTTGAACTATTTACATTTCTATATGGAAAAACAATAACTGTGACTGAGGAAATCTTTCTCACTATGAAAATAATGGAAGAAGGGTGTATGGTCATATGAATACATATGTGAGTGTGTGTGTATATGGTTACAGTTATATATGGATAGAGGGCATAGGTTGAATTTGTTGGGAAGGGAGAATACTCAAGGGATGAAATTATGAGGTGAGAGAGGAAAGTGACAAGAGGAGATGGGGAGAGACAGGGTAGGGTAAACTATCTCATGCAGAAGAAGCAAGAGGAAGTGGTTGCAAGGGAGGAGGAGAATAGGAAGCCAAAAAGGCAAAACCATATTCTCTTTGAAGTTGGCTCAAGGAGAGAATGACATACATACTAAATGGGATATCTCACCCTGCAGCAGAGTAAGGGGAAGGGGGATGAGAGGAGGGATGATGGAGGGGAGGGCATTCTGGGGGGAGGGGAGGTTGGAAGTACCCACTATAGAAGAGGGACAGGATCATGTAGGGAATGGACCAGGTGGGGGGTGGGATGGGTGGGAGGGAAATATAAGCTGCCTTGTACAATATATCTACTATGGTAATGTTTTGCATAGCTATACATGTACAACACACAGTGAATTGCTTATCTTCCCAGAGGGAATGGGTGACAAGGGAGGAAGGGGTTGGGTCTGAAATTCGAAGTTTTAAAATTAAATGTTTCAAGTATATATATTAAAAAAGAAGGCAAACATTTTAATTTTGATTATACCTGTGATGTCATGACATATATTTCACTACTAGCCACACTGCAAAAGAATACACAAACAAAACAAAATGATAAAAATAAAGAAAGTTACATAAAAAGTATGCTTCAATATGCACTCAAAGTTCATCAGTTCAGGGGCGGCTAGGTGGCGCACTGAGTAGAGCGCCAGCCCTGGAGTCAGAAGGAACTGAGTTCAGATCTGGCCTCAGACACTTAACACACACAAACAAAAAACCTAGCCGTGTGACCTTAGGCAAGTTACTTAACCCCAATTGCCCTCCAAAAAGAAAAAAAAAACCACAACTTCATCAGTTCTCTGAAGTTGGATAGCATTTTTCATCACGGGTTCTTTTGAATTATCTGGGATCACTGTACTGCTGAGAACAGCTAAGTTATTCACAGTAGATTATCATTACAACATTGCTATTACTATATACAATATTCTCCTTGTTCTGCTCACTTCACTTTGCATTAGTTCATATAGCTCTTCCCAACTTTTTCTAAAGCCATCCTGTTTGTCATTTCTTATGTCACAATAGTATTCCATCACAAACATATAACACAACTAGCTCAACACCACTCAATTGATAGGCCTCCCCTCAATTTCCAATATTTTGCCTCCACAAAAAGAGCTGCTATAAATATTTTTGTATAAATAGGTCCTTTTTCTTTTACTTTGATCATTTTGGGCTACAACAAACCTAGTAGGGGTATTTGCTGGGTCAAAGGATATGTATACTTTTATAATCCTTCGGGTATAGTTCCAAATTATTCTCCAGAATGTTTGGACTATTTCATAAATCCACCAACAATGCATGGTGTTCCAATTTTTCCACATTCCTGCCATTTCTCAATTTCCTTTATTGTCACATTAGCCAATCTGATAGGTATGAGGTGGTATTCTCAGAATTGTTTTAATTGGCATTTCTCTAATTCTAGTGATCTGAAGCATTTTTCCATATGACTATTGATAGCTTTGATTTCTTTTTCTGAAAAACTGCTCATGTCCTTCAACCAATTATCAATTCAGGAACGGTTCTTATTTTTACAAATTTGGATCAGTTCCCTACATATTTGAAATATAAGCATTATCAGAGAAATTTTTTGCAATTCCCCCCCACCCCCAAGTTTCCTGTTTTCCTTCTAATTTTGGCTACATTAGTTTTTGTCTCTATAAAAGCTTTTTAATATCGTGTAATCAAAATTATCTATTTTGCTTCCTGTAATCTCCTCTTTCTCTCATTTGGTCATAAACTCTTCCTTTATCCATACATCTGACAGGTACGTTTTACTATGCCCTCCTAATTTACATATGCTATCATTCTTTTTGCCTAATTAATTTATCCATTTTGATCTTATCTTGGTATAAGGTGTGAGATGTTGGTGCCTAGTTTCTGCCAAACTACTTTCCAGTTTTCATTCTTTCTTTTCTTTTTTTTCCTTTATCAAATGCTTTATTAAGTTCTAGTTTACATCATTCATTTCTGCAAGATTTTGAGTTATAAATTTTCTCCCCGTTTTTCCCCTACTCAGTACCACTCCAAAATAACGATCCCACTGGATATCCCCACCTCCAATCTGCTCTCTCCCATATCTTCCCCCAATCCCCTCTCTGATTTTCTAGTAGGGCACTGTGGATGTCTATGCCCCAGTGCCTGTATATTTTATTTCCCAGTTACATGTGAAGTAATATTAATAGTAGTATATATATATATACATACATATATATATGTATGTATGCATGTATATTTACACACACATATTTTAAAGCTTTGGATTCCAGATTCATTCCCTTCCTCCCTTGTCACCCACCACTACTGGGAAGATAAGCAATTCAATATAGGTTGTACATGTGTAACTATGCAAAACATTTCTACAGTGGATATATTGTAAAAGACTGACTATATTTCCCTCCATCCCATCCCCCCTCCCACTTGTTCTATTCTCTACTTTGATCCTGTCCCATTTGAAAAGTGGGTGCTTCCAACTTCCCTCCCCCCCAGCCTACCCTCCCTTCCATCATCCCCCCTCTCATCCCCTTCACCCCTACTCTCCTGTAGGGTGAGATACCCTATTTAGTGTGTATGTCATTCCCTCTCTAAGCCAAAGTCAATGAGAATAAGGTTGACCCATTCCCTTTTGCCTTCCTGTTCTTCCCCTCCATTGTAACCATTTTCTCTTGCCTGTTCTATATGAGAGAGTTTACCCCATTCTGTCTCTCCCCATCTCCTCTCATTATACTCCTTTCTTACCTCTTAATTTCGCTTTTTAAGTATCATCCCTTCCTATTCAATTGGTCCTGTGCCCTCTATCTATGTATACCTGTACTCATATATACACACACTTACTTATGTATTCATATGCCCATATACCCTCCTATATAGACATATATATGTATGTATAGATAGATAGATAGATAGATAGATAGATAGATAGATAGATATAGACATAGATAGATAGATAGATATACATTTCTATTCCCTTCAATTATTCTCATACTGAGAAAAGTTTCATAAGTTACAATTACCATTTTTCTATGTAGGAATGTAAATAGTTTCTTATGATCTATTTTCCCTGTTTACCTTTTCATGCTTCTCTTGCTTCTTGTATCTGAATGTTAAATTTTCTATTCAACTCTGGTTTTTTCCTCAAGAATGCTTGAAAGTCCTCTATTCCACTGAATGACCATATTTTCCCCTGAAACATGATACTCAGTTTTGCTGGGTAGGTGATTCTTGGTTTTAATCCCAGGTCCTTTGCCCTCTGGAATATCATATTCCAAGCCCTTCAATCCCTCAGTGCAGAAGCTGCCAGGTCCTATGTGATCCTGATTGTGTTTCCACAATATTGAAATTGTTTCTTCCTGGCTGCTTGTAATATTTTCTCCTTGATCTTGGAACTCCAGAACCTGGCTATAATATTCCTAGGGGTTTTCTTTTGGGGATCTTTTTCAGGAGGTGATGGGTGGATTCTTTTAGCCTCTATTTTGCCCTCTGGTTCTAATACATCAGGGCAATTTCCCTTGAGAATTTCTTGAAGGATGATTTCTAGGTTCTTTTTTTGATGATGACTTTCAGGTAGCCCAATAATTTTTAAATTATCTCTCCTGGATCTATTTTCCAGGTCAGTGGTTTTTTCAGTGAGATATTTCACACTGCCTTCTATTCTTTCATCTGTTTGGATATGTCTAACAGCATCTTGATTTCTCATAAAGTCACTAGCTTCCATTTGCTCCAATCTAATTCTGAAGGAATGATTCTCTTCAGTGAGCTTTTGGGATTCTTTTTCATCTGGCAAATTCAGCTTTTTAAGGCACTCTCTTCCTTATTGCCTTTTTGAGCCTCTTTTGCCATTTGAGTTAGTCTATATCTTAAGGAGCTATTTTCTTCAGTCAGGTTGTAGACTCTCATTTTATAATTTTCTTGCATCATTCTCATTTCTCTCCCCAATTTTTCTTCCACTTCTCTTATTTGGAGGATAATATCAAAATCCTTCTTAAGGTCCTCTATGGCTCGTAACCAGCTTGTATTTTTCTTGGAAGCTTTTTGTGCAGGAGTTCTGACTTCGTTGTATTCCTCCTGTTCCATGCTTTGATCCTTTTTGTCCCCAAAATAAAAGTGTAAAGTTGGGTTGCTCTGTTTGCTTTGCTTCCCTCATTTGCTCATGTTGCCACTCTACTTGACTTTTGAGCTTTTTGCCATAGTAGGACTCTGCTACCAGGCAGGGGAGCTTTATCCCAAATGCTGGGGTTTTCTCAGCTGCTGGTGCAGTTACTTGGGTGCCCTCCCTGAAGCCTCAACACACTCTGGCAAGCTGTTCATGCACCCCAGGACCTCCACCCTAGACTGCAATCCAGATCCAAGCAGGTTAAAGCACGACCGATTACCCCTCAGACTGGTTGCTTGGTCCCCCTACAATCTGCAGGCTGGGAGCTGAAGCTGCCACATGGCTGCATCTACACGGCCATGGTGCCTCAGCAGCTTCTCCCTCCAGGGGATTAAGGTCAGACTGCACTCCCAAACTACCAGTTCCCAAAGTCCACACTGCACTGACCTCTCACTTTGTCCTTAACATCTATGGGTTGATAATTCTGGAAACCACCACCACTACTGATGATCTGAATTCCCTCCAGCCTATAGCTGGTCAGGATGCCCTGAGGCTAAAACCTCCAGAGCACTGCACTGGCCCCTTCCTGCCGGCCTGCCCAACTGTCTTCAGCGGGAAGTTAGCATCTCGCTGTCATTTTGTGGGTTCTGTAGCTCCAAAGTTCATTCAGAGTCACTGTTTACATGAATTGGAGGAGGAGGAAGCCAAAGGCCCATAGAGGTCCTGTTTCTATTCCACCATCTTAACCCCCCAGTTTTCATTCTTTTTTAAAAAATGTAACTTTTGGGGCAGCTAGGTGGCGCGGTGAGTAGAGCGTCGGCCCTGGAGTCAGAAGGACCTGAGTTCGGATCTGGCCTCAGACACTTAACACACACAAACAAAAACCTAGCCATGTGACCTTGGGCAAGTTACCTAACCCCAATTGCCCTCCAAAAAAAAAATGTAACTTTTTTATTTTTCCCCAATTACATGCAAAAACAATTTTTCACATTTGCTTTTTAAAAAATTTTTCTATTCCAAATTCTCTCCCTCTTTTCCTCTCTTTCTTCCCCCCTAATTGAGAAGGCAAGCAATTTAATATGGTACATATATGCAATCACACAAAACATATTTGCATGTTAGTCATGTTGTGAAAGAAAACACAGTCCAAAAAAACCCAAGAAAAATAAAGAAAAAATATGCTGTGATCTACATTTAGATTCCATCAATTCTTTCTCTGAATATGCACAGCATTTTCCATCATAAGTTCTTTAGAATTGTCTTAGATCACTATACTGCTGAGAATAGCTAAGTCATTCACAGCTGATCATCATACAATATTGCTGTTACTATATACAAAGTTCTCCTGGCTCTGCTCATTTCACTTTGCCATCAGTTCATGTAAGTCTTTCCAGGTTTTTCTGAGTTTCTTTTTTTTTAGTTTATTTGTATACTTCTAAAGAGTAATCTCTTGGTTGTCTGATGGGAATAGTATTACATCTATAAGTTCTTAGGTAATATTTTTACTTTACTGTCCATACTCTTCCAATAATGCCTTCCTATATTTCTATTTTTAAAAAAAGTCTTGAAACTATTTCTATATAGGTCTTGAGTGTGTCTTATTATATTGATTCTCAGATATTTTACATATCTTATAGTTATTTTAATGACTTTTTTCCATTTCTTTCTGGTTTTTGTTATTGCAAATTAGAATTTCTAACAATTCTTGTAGAATTATTTTTTGTTCTGTTACCTTAATGAATACAAATATCTCAAATAATTTCTTTCCTGTGACAATAAAAATAATTTAGAGAGAAAAAGTTTGGGTGTAAATTGTAATCAATTTTTTCAATCACAGCCAGCAGATGATTAGCAAAAGAGGCTCTTTACACTCTAGTTCTGTCAGAGAATGAATGACTACTTTTTTAAGTTTATACACCTTTGGACAAGAGGTATTCCATCAAACAGCAATGGACTATATTGGTTAACAGTGTAATTAGAGGTAGATGTTACAAAGAGAAATAGATTTACTCCAATGAGGAGCTGAGAGGAGTATCATGTCACTCCTGGATACAAAGACCATCCCTATACCCAGATCACCCAAATGTGGGTAATCTAGACCAAAGGATCTGTCTACACCCAAGCTTGATTGAATGGAATTCACCACAGACTAGAGATTCCTTCTAAGGTTGGGTTCCCTTGGATAGATAAGTTTAGTTTGGCTTTCAGAGACTGAGGGCTTGAAAACAGGAAAAAAAAAAGAGCTAATTCTGAATCTCCCTAATTCATTTGTTATTAATAATTTCTCTCATTTCTGATTCCCTAGGTTTACTATGTAAATAGGAATAATTCTCTCTTCTTTGCTAATGTTTATATCCTTAATTTCTGTTTCTTGTCTTACTGCTATCACTACAATTTCTAGAACTTTATAAAAAAATTGGACAGGGGATTTTACAACTATATTTATATAGAAAATTCTGAGGATTTTCAATGACAAAAAAATGCTAGCCTTGGAGACAGATAATTTTTTATCATATAAAGAGGTCTCTTCCTTTAAGATCTGCATTTTTATTTGTATTCCCCATATTAATTTCTACTTTACTCTAAATTGTTCTAGAAACATTACTATTTGTCTTTTTATCTTTATTTTTAAATTTTTCAATGCCTTGGAACATGGTCAATTTTTGTAAAGATATCATATGATAGAAAGATTTATATATTTTTAATTTATTTTTTAAGCAATTGGGGTTAAGTAACTTGCTCAAGGTTACAAGGCCAGTCATTATTTATGTGTGGGTGCTCATTTTCTGAGGCTGGATTCAATCCTGGGTCATCCTAACTTGGAGGCCGGCGCTCTTACTCACTGCGCCACCTAGCCACCCCAAGATTTATATTTTTTAATGTTTCCATTCAGAAGAGGTCATGTCTCATGAATCTATTTTTTCCTACAGTTTATTTAGTTCTATATTGTCCTGTTTTTAAATCATTCTGTTAAATTTAACCAATTCTGAGTAATATTAATATCTTCTACAATTGTGTTTGCTATCTTTTTATTTATTAATTATATATAATACATAATATTATTACATTAAATTATTATTTAATTCATTTTCTCTTTAGGTATTTAGATTCTATGCCATTAGGAACACAAATATTTAATCATGATATTGTTTCATTGTCTGCAAAGATAATTTTGTTTCCTTATTTATCTCATTTGACGTTATACATTTTAATTTTGGACTATTTGATAGCATAACTGCTATTCCTACTTTTTTAAGGAATAGCCCAATGCACAGTAAATTTTCTTCCAGCCTCTCATAATCATTATAAAATGTCTTTATTTTTTGTTTTTTGCTTTTTGGAGGGCAATTGGGATTAAGTGACTTGCCCAAGGTCACACGGCTATTTTTGTGTGGGCATTAAGTGTCTGAGGTTGGATCCGAACTCAGGTCCTTCTGACTCCAGGGCCAACGCTCTACTCACTGCGCCACCTAGCCGCCCCCAAAATGTCTTTATTTTTAAGAGGAGTTTTTGGTATACAGTAAATTACTGAGTTTTGTTTTCTTATTAATTCTGCTATTCTTATTTTTTTTAATATACACATTTAAGTTTATAATTGCTAGGTTTGGTTTTCTGTATTTCTTTTGCATTGATATTTAAAATCTTTTCCTCTTAAGTTAATAATCTGTTCCTGTGCTTAGTTTTATCTGTACTGTGATAGTACTACAGGCTTCCCCATCTTCTACTGCAAACTCCTGTTTGGTTGCTCTATCTAAAATTTCTTTAATTTCTTTAACATTTTAATTTTGCTTTCATTCTTCCTTATTTATTCCCTCCTCCTCCCCATGCCCTTTTAACTTAGGTAACATTCTTTGATGGTGTTCCTTTCTAAGAAGTGTTCATTTATTTCTTCTTCCTTATTTTTATCTCTAGTTATAGTACTCTGAGTTTTGTTCTCCTAGTCAAAAACATTTACATGCCCTCCTTTATTTTATATCCCTCAAGTAAGTTGGTGCTTCTGGTGATCAGGAGTTGAGCTACCTCCTCTTGTCCCTTTCTTCTGTCAGAGAACTTGTAGATTTTACTACATCTTCATTTTCCCTTATTTAATTAATTTGGATTGAGATTTCTTCTGGGTCATATTTTCTAGAAATATCAATTTATGAAAGAGGCCCACAAAGTTTGATGGGAGTCACTTTATATCATATAATGAGACCCACTCAATTCAACTCCCCTACCCATCACTACTCAGTCCTACTGAGTCCAGTATATACTGTTTCTAGGTCAGAGGTTCTTACATGGACTTCATTAGCAATGTGGGGAAACCTGTGGAATTTTTAATGCATAAAATAACATAAAATATGTAAGATTGAAAAGAAAATGAAATACCTTGAAATCCAATCATCAAAACAAAATTTTTTTAAGTTTACAGAACTCAGGAAAAGAATGCTTTTGAGAACTATCCACTAATGCTTACATACTTGAGTGCTGGTCATCCCTCAAGACACATACATCCCACCTCCTTGGGCTGGAGATAGTTCTGGGAAGCACAACCCTGCCTCACAGATAATAGTTTCCTAAGATTCCCATTCCCACAAAGAAGTCCATTATGAGACCTCTCTCTACTCCTCAACCAACACGCGAGCATGTCACAGTAATGCCACTTCATTTCCCCTTTCCCACTTGAGTACCTAGATTCTTCCTATCTCATGCTCCTCTCCCACAGAGCCCCAGCCTTACTGAGAGACTGAAAACATTATCATCCTTTTGCTGATCACATTCAGGTCAGTTAAGATTACATCTGTAGGTCTCCTTTGTCTCTTACTTCCACTCTCCCGAGTCAGAAGATTTTCATTGTGTCATTCCCCTGATCAAGAAAAATACTGGTTCACTTAGACAGAAGGATGGGGTCTTAATCCATGGAATATTAATTCAGTTCCTCCTTCCCTGACTTTAAATTCCCCTCCAATTTTTAGTCCCTTAACTCCTGTGCTCCTTGATTCCTCTATCTTTTAACTCAATCAGATTTTTTTAACAGTCCATGAACAGGTGAGAATTTCTTTTTTCAGGAATGCCTCAGATACTTCTGTCTTGAAAGTCTATCTTATTTTCAATGAAGATTAGGTCCAACTCTTCAGGGTATATTATTAGGAGTGCATTCTTTTCTTTTCTGCTGTTTTGAAATATACTATTCCAGCAGCCCCAGATCTTAAACTACACGGTAGTAATTATCAAAATTATCTGGTACTGGCTAAGAAATAGAAAGGTGGATCAGTGGAATAGAGTAGACACATAATACACATTAGTAAATTATTATAGTAATCTTGTGTTTGACAAATGTAAAGATTTAAGCTTTTAGGATAAGAATACACTATTTGGCAAAAGTTGTTGGGAAAATTGGAAAGCAGTCTCACAGAAATTAGGTATAGATCAATATCTTACTCCACTTACTAGGATACAGTCAAATTGGATACATGATATAAAGGGAGATATTACAAGAAAACTAGAAGAACATGGAACACATTACCTATCTGACTTATGGACAGGAGAAGAATTTGTGAATAAATAAGAGATAGCATTTTGAGATGTGAAAGGTATAATTTTGACTACATTAAATTAAAAAGAGCTTGTACAAATAAAATCAATGTAGTCAAGATAAGAAGGAAAGCAGAAAATTGGGGGGGAATTTATAGATAGTGTCTCAGATATATAGAGAATTTTGTTAAATTAGTAGGAATATGAGTCATTTCCAAGTTGATAAATTGTCAAAGGATATGAACAGGCAGTTTTTTGATGAAGAAATCAAAACTATATATACCATATGAAAAAATGCCCTAAATCACCATTGATTAGAAATGCAAATTAAAACAATTATGAGGTATCATCTCCCATCTATCAGATTGGCTAAAATGACAGAAAGGGAAAATAACAAATGTTGGAGGGGATGTGGAAAAACAGGGACATTAACACACTCTTGGCAGAGATGTGAACTGATGCAACCATTCTGGAGAGCAATCTGGAATTATGCCCAAAATGTTATAAAACTGTGTATACTCTTTGACCCAGAAATAACACTATTAGGTCTTTTTCCCAAGGTGATGAGGGAAAAAGGAAAAGAACCTATAGTCTAAAATATTTATAGCAGCTCTTGTGGTGGCAAAGAACTGGAAATTGTGGGGACATCGATCAATTGGGAAATACCCAAACAAGTTGTAGCATACAATTGTCATGGAATATTACTGCTATAAAAAGTGATGAGCTGGTTGATTTTATAAAAACATAGAAAGACTCATGAAATAATGAAAAGTGAAGTGAGCAGAACCAAGAGTATGCTATATACGGTAACAGCAATATTGTTCAAGGCATAACTGTGAATGACTAAGTTAATCTGAATAGCATAAATATTCAAATCAACTAGTTAGGTCCTTACCTATGAAGGAAGATGCTTTCTACCACCAGAGAAATAACTGATAAACAGAAGTATGCATAGTATGGTTTTAAATATATTTATAAATCTGCATCAAATGGTGGTCTGATCTAGTGTGAAGTGGAGTGGGAGGGAGGGAGATAACTTGGAATTTAAAATGTAAACCCAAAAAATTTAAAAAAAAAAAAGAAACATCCTACTTCAAGCTCTTCTCATGGATGCAGAGTAATCCTTTGCTATTTGAATTGACATTTCTTCAAAGCTGAAATCTTTTTCCTGATTGCTTTCCAAATTTATTATTTGGCATAAAATTTTTGAAATTTACCATTACATACCTTGGAATTTCAACCTTGGAGTTCTTCTCTGTTGGCAATCTGTAGAATTAATCAAATGATGGGAAAAAAGTATGAAATCATGAGTAATTAAAGCTACACCAAAAAAAAAAGATAAGAAAATGGAAACATCATTATGGTTTTAACGAGGCTCGCTTTTTTTTTTTAAGGAACTTTTCTACTTATCCCACTTCAATTAGCCAAGAAAATTATGTTTTTCCACTATATTCAGGGTTCTATACTCAGTATATTGGAAAGTTATGAAAGAAATAGTAGTAACTATCCTTGATAACTTGTGATAAATGAGTCATCAAGAGAAAAAAAGTTTCCACCTCTATTGCAAACTGGGGTCTATGTATCTACAACCTGCCCATGGATGTTTCAAGGAGTCTGTGAATTTGGATAGGAAAAAAAAAACTACAGCTTTACTTTTAACCTATAACTGAAATTTTAATATTAAAAAACTTCTTAAGGGGGGATCCATAGGATTCTCCAGAATGCCAAAAGGGTCCATGACTCAAAAAAGGTTAAGGACTCCTGTTCTCAATTCACTGCAAGTAGGAAAATTTCCTAATATTCATATTGAAATATTTTTCTTATTATCTGGATTTTGAGGGGTTTTATGTTAAAAACTTCTATATTTATAAATCTGCATCAAATGATGGCTTTCTCTAGTATGAGGTGGAATGGTAGGGAGCAAGATAGCTTGGAATTTAAAATGTAAACCCAAAAAAATTTAAAACAAAAAGATATATCCTACTTCAAGCTCTTCTCATGGATGCAGAGTAATCATTTGCTATTTGAATTGACATTTCTTCAAAGCTTAAGTCTTTTTCCTGACTGCTTTCCAAATTTATTATTTGGCATAAAAATTCTGAAATTTACCATCACATACCTTGAAATTTTGATCTTGGACAGCTTCCTATGTATATAAGGTTTCTCCAGCCTAATCATAAAAGCCATCGGTTTCCAAGGAATACTATATAACTCTATCCCGTGTATCCAAATTTGGCAAAGGAAGAAAAACACTTAACATGTAGAAATTGTCAACTGAAGCAGAAAATTTAAATTCTTTATTAAAATATTTATAATGGGCAAAAAATAATCAAAATCACTTCTACAAAGAAGCCCCTATATTAGTACATAAAGAAATATTCTACTATAATACTTCTAAATTTCTATAAAATCTACCTGATTTTAGGTGTCTTCAAAGGAGCATACAGATGTCTTTTAAGCACATCTAATGGGACCTCTGTATTTGTTCTGTATCTTTGCACTTCTGGTAGAGATAGAATTGTATCCACTTCCTTGAAATCTTTCAGACCAAATATTGAGGAGTATTCTAATTTAAATATTTTCAAAGAAATGCATGTTATTGCTTGATAATAAGTATAATACTTCTTGTATTCAAAATAACATATCAGGGCAGCTAGGTGGCACAGTGAATAGAGCATCGGCCTTGAAGTCAGAGAGACCTGAGCTCAAATCTGACCTCAGACACATGATACACTAGCTATATGACCTTAGGCAAGTCATTTAACCCCAATTATCCTGCCCTCCCCCCTCCAAAAAAAATAATATATTAAACACAAAAAATATTTTAAATTACTCATTTAAAAATAAAGAATATCTTGAACTCATATAGGCCCTTTACTTGGAAAATTTTTATCTCCACATATCACAATTTTGTTAAAGTAATTTTGATTTTATCATTTTAGTGCTTCTAACCCATTCCCATGACAGACAAGTATATGTAAAGCTTCAGAATCCCAAAGAATAGCTGAGAGGTATAAAGACAATTCGATAGTCTCTAATTTCAATTACCATCAAGGCTAACTCTGAACCACAAGAAGGATATTAGGAAAAAACAACTATGCTCCAAAGAAGTCTCTTTATCTTTCCATTCTCTTAAAGAGACTACTCCGGTGGCTACAGTTTTAACACTACTCATTCTCCACCCAATTTTCATTAAAGGCACAGACAATTCATAAAGAGGAGTGAACAATTCCAAAACTGAAGAGAGAGAAAATAAAAAACCATGCCTGAAACTCAATATAATACACCAGATATCCTGTGGATGCTCAAATTTTGAAATAAAACTATAGGAATAAAGACACAATAGCTATAGTCTCACAAAGCTACATTTAATAAGTACTATGTTTAATAAATAGGGTGCCTTTGAAAGCCGTCAACTTTTTTGGTCCAATGTGTTGGTTTTCAACGGACTAAATGTTCCTCCTCTGAATGACATCTGAGTCACCTAAACAGTATACATTATCTTTGTCATTTTTATTTATCTTCTTATGTATTATGTCCTGTCTCTAACTAAAGTATAACTTCTTTGAGGGAAGGGATTATGTCCTTGTATCTCTAAACCTTGTATGGTTCTTCTTATATATGAGGCATTCAATAAGTATTTGTTGATGGTGGTGATCATAGATTTAGGACTGGAAAGGACTATAATCCAGGGGTTCTCAAACTGTAATCTGTGTACTTTAAAAAATGTTAATAACTGTATTTAAATATAATCTGCTCCTTTGTAATCCTAGGTTTTTTATTTTATTATGCATGTACAAACTTTATTCTGAGAAGTCCATTGGCTTCATCAGACTAAGAGGTCCAATGCACACAAAAAACATTAAGAACTCCTGCTCTAGTTCAACCTGTTCATTTTACAGACTCAGAAAATGAGGCCCAGGTTAAGTGATTTGACTAAGGTCAAAGAATTAGCAGTCATTAGGGCTTAGGATTTGAGACAGGTCCCCTGAATCCATATTGAGTGCTTTTCCCCCCATCAGCTAAATATGAAATTACATTTAAAGCAAATTAAGGGAATATCCAACTTGTTTTGTTTTGGTGAAGTGAATTTCCTATAGTCCCACTTCTAGCTATAACACAGTCATCTATGATATCTTTCTCTCCATGGATACGTATATAATCCTTACCATTCCTTTGGTCACCCCACTAATGGATTATTCTAAGTGCCTATTTCCAGGACTTCAGGCTCTCCTTACTCCACCCTACACACATATGATCAGTTCACTCCACTATTCAAAAACTTCTAGGGCTCCTTAAAGTCTAGACTTCATCTAGCATCCAAGGCCCTCTATAATTTGGCTTCCGTCTTTTTTCTAGCCTTATCTCATATTACCTCTACTTCATATTTTCTATGATGAAACTAAATTTAATTATCCACTGAAAATATACTATGCTTTCTTGCCTCTGTACTTTTGTTTGTGCAGTTCTCTTTATGCCCATCTCTTCGTTCTGATACCCTTTATTTGGGCATGTAAATTCTATGGCTAAACATCTCTTCTGTGAAGCCTTCCATAATTAGGCACCAGCTGAAAGTGATCTCTATCCTCAGTTTTTAGCATTTTGTATTTCTCTCATACAGTGGGGTTTGTTGTGGTTATTGCTTTTGTTCCAGATTTATGATTTCACTGGCATTTTCCCAATGAGAAAATCCTTCTGCTAATGAAGACCAGCAACTGCTCTGCAATCTCTAGTCTTTGAGAGTAGCCTAGTGCTGAGAGGTTAACTATATTGCTCAGCATCATATAGCCTGTACATGTCAGAGGCACGGCTTGATTTTGCTTCCTTTAGACTTTAAGGCCAACTTTGTCCTCATGATGCCATTATGGCTTTCATACATTCGTATCACAATTATGTGAGTCCATGCCTAAACAGTCCTACTATACAATACATTTCATAATGAAGGCAGGAATTGTGTCTTATTTACATTTGTATCCTTGCCATCCCCAATGCTCCCACTATCTAGTATGGTCTACTCTACATAGTTGGTGCTTCTCCATTTGTAACCAAGAACAGGCATTAAATAGGAACTTTTCCCAAGGATTAAATATTATAGAAGCCAGTCCTAGCTGTGCATAAAGGTGAGTTTTTATAATGTTTGATGAACTTGTCTGGTTGGTAGCTGGAAGAGTGGATAGGATCAATGATGTAAACAGGGCACGTATACATTTTGGCTAAAATTATGGAGGATCTAACCACTGCCACAAATTTTTATATCTATACATAGTTACTATGATGTTTCAATCCATCTATGATTTTTATTGATGTGGCTAGTTCTTTCACTGTTACAGCTTGCACCCAATCCATGCATTCTCATCCTGTTTAATTCTTATCCATGTCTTTCCATGAATCCCTCCTAGATAACATACTCAATAACATTCTTCTTACCTAAAACCAATCTGGTTCCTTTTTGATCATACATATATTTAATGACGATTTTTTTGCCATTTATCATGGAAAAGTTATTACTGGGAATATGCTCCAATTATTTATACTCCCATCATAGTTTTCCTTTGCATGATTCTTCTGAAACTGTCATGATCCAGAATTTTCAGCCATATAAGATAACTGGGAGAACACTGGTATTAAAAAAAAAAACAAACGTGTTTCTATGGCAAGGAACATCTTGGGATCATTGAAAGTACTGAACAATTTCCCAAATTCAATTCAGCCAATTCTCCTCCTATTCAACATTTGGCCCAGCTTACTTTCTATCTACAGTGTCTGGACTAATTCAATTGACTGAATATTCAATAGCATGTCATAATCTAGTTAATAGATATTCATTCATTTAGTTTTACTTGTGCAGATTCTAGGCCAGTCTTTTTTGAGTGGCTATGGATCTCAGAGGAGAGGCATTTTAGTTTCCTGGGTTTCAATATAATCAACAAAATGTTTTCCACAAATGCAAGATCTAGAGAGCTTCATCATCAATAAAACATTTCTTCCATTTGCACTTGTTCCAAGACATCTCCATTAAACTGTCAAACATACCTGGTAGGGTGGCTCTGGCGTCAAATCTCAATCTCATGCATGCCATGTGTGACCCTGTACAAGACACTTCACCTCCCTGGGCTTCAGGGAGGATTTCATTTGTAAAATTAGGGGGTTAGAACATATGATCCCTTCCAGCTCCTGCTGATGATATTAGGCAGGTATGTTTTCCTATTTTATGCCTCAATTTGAGGAGCAACATGGTTATTATAGATAGAAAATTGGCCAGTTAGTCAGGAAGAACAGAGTTCAGGTTCTGCCACTGACATGTAGCTTATGACCCTAGGTATATCACTTCACCATTCAGTGTTCAGAGTAATTTTCTAAGTTTAAGTTGCAAAGCAGGTGCTGATCTGCATGATGCATGGAATTTTGTAATCAAAAGCTCCTTATAACCAAGAAAACCATAGGTTTGAGATTCCCCCAAAAGCTTTTATTTAAATTGCTATGTAGACCATGATATGTGTTTTATTCCTTTTATTCCTTGACTGATACAGATAAGACTTTAGGGAGACCTGATAGCCCTCTATTACTACTATTATCATATCACCTCTCCTTTTCAAGGCTAATCTACTTGAGAAAGCTATCTACAATTGGTGCCTCCACTTCCTTTCCTCTCATTGTCTCAACCCTCTTCAGTCTGACTTCTGACCTCATCATTCAACTGAAATTGCTTTCTCCAGAGTTATCAAATGAACTCTTAATTGTCAAATCTAGTGGCCTTTCCTCCATCCTCATCCTTCTTGACCACTCTACAGCCTTTGCCACTATAGGTCATGCTCTCCTTGACACTATCTTCTCTCTAGGTTTCTGTGACATGCCTCTCTCCTGGTCCTCCTACCTGTCCGATCATTCCTTCTCAGGCTCCTTTGCTGGGTGTTCATCCAGGTCAAGCTTGATAACCTTGGAGGTTCTCCAAGGTTCCGTCTTGGGCCCTCTTCTCTACTTTGATTTTTTGTTTGGTGATTTCAGCAGCCACCATGGTTTTCTCTATACAAATGACTCTAATATTTATCCACGCAGCCCTAACTTTGCTCCACACTTTCAGTCTTACATCTCCAGTTGCCTATTAGACATCTCAAACTGTTTGTCCCATAGATATCTCAAACTCAAATTGTCTAGAACTAAGCTCATTTTCTTTTTCCTCTTCTTAACTTTCCTACTACTGTCAAAGGCACAGCATCCTTCCAAGTTCAAAACCTTGGTGTCATCCTTGACTCCTCACTCTCTTTTATCCCACCCTAATATCCAATATGTTCCAGATCCTGTTGATTCTATCTTCAAAACATCTCTTATATGCACCCCCTCCTCTCCTCTGACATCATCACTACCCTAGTGCATGCCCTCATCACCTCCCACCTTCTGGTTGATCTACCTGATTCAAGTTTCTCTGTATTCTAAATCATCCTCCATTCAGTTGTCCAAATGATCTTCCTAAAGCTTAATCTGACCATCTCACCTCACTACTCAGTAAGTTCCAGTGGCCTCCTATTACTTCTAGGATCAAATATAAAGCCCTCTGTTTGGCTTTTAAAGCTCTTTACAGCCTTGATCACTTCCTACCTTTCCAGGCTTCTCATACTTTATTCCCCTCCACATACTCTGTGATTCAGAGAACCTGGCCTTCTTGTCATTCTTTACACACAATACTTCATCTCCTGACTATATGCCTTTTAACTGGCTGTCTTCCATGTCTGAAAACCTCTTGCTTCTCATCTCCATCTCCCAGCTTCCATCAAGACTCAGCTCAAATACAACCTTCATCAAGGTCCCCCTTAATGCTAACACCTTCTTTCTGTAATTCTCTCCAGTTTATCATGTGTATATTTTCTTTTTATATACCTGTTTGCATGTTGTCTTCCCAACTAGACTGTGAGCTCACTCTTTGCACCCCTGGTGCTCTGTACACTACCTGGCACATGATAGGGACTTAATGTGTGCTTGTGGACTTATCTTCTACCTTTACCAGATTCTCTCCACCTCCCTGCTATAGCTTTGCCTCTTTTCTTCTGTGATTACCTACCAAGATACCCTGTGTGTGTGAATATGGGTGTGTATGTCTGAAGGTGTTGATCTCTTTATCTGTTGTTTGCATGTTGTCTTCCCCCATTCAAATGTGAGTTTCTTGAGGGTAGGCACTATGATTCTGCCTTTCTCAATACATAGTAAGTGCTTAATAAATGCTTGTTGATGATGATGTTGATTTTGTCAAACTCCTATTCTTCTAATACTACCTGTCTATGCTATCAGGATAACCTAATTTAGTTGGGCCTCAAACTAAGCGTTATATACACTCATTTCCTCCTCTGATCATTTTCACATTTGTGACACATAACTGACTCTTATCCTTTCATCATTCCCTTCCTCCATAAACTAAAATCGCCACATCTCTCAGTTCAACAAAAACAAGTGTTTCCTGGTTGAAATGGTTTCTGGGTTTCTTTTGTTTGGGGGGCAACTGTTTTTAAATGGTAAAACATCTTTTTAAAATAGTGAAAGAATCATTCTTTATTTTTATCCATTTCCCATTTCCAGAGTCAACAATTTATTTAAATTAGACAAAGTTGTAGGTACTGTACTTGCACACAATATAATCTATGCATCTTTATCTTGTCTTCTAAATGTAACACTGATTTTAGTCTTTGATATGATGATCTGATTGTAAGCAGGCTAATGATCTCAAATAACTTCCTTATTGGTAACTAAGTGCTTCATAGTCTGATAAAAGACAATCAATTATGATTTTTGTGATGTTTGATGTTCACCAAGTCCTATGCCTCCCAATTCTCTTCTTGAAAAAAAATATTAATGAAATATACATATAAGGTTTTTTTATAGTCCACAACTCTTTAACCTCTTTTGTTTCTTAATATCAAATGATATTTTCCAATAATTTTCATTTCATCTTCTATGACCATCAATACATTAAGTATCAAGATATATTTTTACTTGGTTTTTAAAGATCTGGTCAAATTCTTATAAAATTCCTCTACTGCAGCAGATGGTTGGTTCATAAACTTATTTTATGGTAGTCTTTTGGGTTTTACTCATCATGGGCATTACAAAAAGAGATGACTAAATGAAATGAGCAAGTGTTTCATGAAATGAGCAAAAAACTGGTTTTTTGCCCTCAAGAAGCCTACATTCCAATGGTGAGACTATGTAAATAACAGTTCATAAAAGATAAACAAAATAAATAGAAAGTATTAGCAACCGGGAGACAAGTTGGCATCCTGATGAATGTAGTATTTGGGCTGAGTATTGAAAAAGTCAGAAAAACTAAAAGGCATATTAAGAGGGTAGAGTATGTCAGGAATGAGGGACTGCCAATGCAAAGGAATGGCAGGGATAGAGTGTCCTTCTCTGGGAATTGTAAGGCCAGTGTATCTAGATTATAGAATGTATGGAGGGGAGTAAAACGTTAGAAGGAAAGAAAGGGCCAGGTTATGAAGAACTTTTAAAATCTTCTCACTTCCTCTAGGACTTTGCACCACTATTAATCCCTTCTATTTCTTTCTTCTTCTCTCTCTCTAAATTTTCTCTTTTTCCTCCATTAATTTCTCCTAACTATGGAAAAAACCTTTTCTCAAACTTATTGCCCCTCCTCCAACAAGATACCATCCCATGTGTCTTTTCCCTTCTCAGACAAATGTTTAGTCTCCATTTCCTGCCTTCACTTCCTCACTACCAAGTCGACCTTTGGCATTTTGGCTTCTATCTCCACTACTGTTTTGAAACTACTTTGTTAATACTCCACCATGACCTAATTGCAAAATACAAGAATTTATTCTCAATCCTGATCCTCTATTATCTTGCTGTGACATGGGACACTGCTAATTACTTCTTCCTTGATATTCTTTATTTCCTTGGTTTCCACAAAATTGTATCCTCCTGGTTCTTCTGCTTCTCTGATGACTCTTCCATTTCTTTCAATAATTCCTATTCTTCCTGTAGCTCCAAGCACCTCCTCTTCCCAGGGAGCCCTTCAAGGCTTTTTCCTTGGCCAGGTTCTCTTTTATGTACACTGTAGATTACAAACGGTACTAGACACTTGAGAAAAAAAGTTTCTGTTTCTGATTCTACCAAAGACTCATTGAGTAACCGAAATACATAACCTCTATTCACCTCATATTTTTTTTTCTCTAAAATAAAGATTACCCTTACTGGAATGTCATACGGTAAATTATGAAAAGTCTTATAAAGATTTTAAAAATTCATTTTGTAAATTCAAGATGTTACTAAGTATTTCTTTTGAAACATAAAAAAATAATAAAGTAGCATTACCTTTTTTTATCTTTTGAGTTTCAACAGCTGCTTTCTTCCAGCTATTTTCAAAGAAAAAACAGCCATCAAGTGAACTTTTGGTGACTCTTGAAGTTAAGTATCTGTTTTCAGGAGTAAGTACTGGCATTTTATTTTCTTCTTTTGAAATTGAAGATATGTTCCTAATGTCAAGCACAAAATAAAAAAGAAAATGTAAGAATTTTAGGAATTTTTTTCTAATTTCTACTTCAAACTGAAGAATAAATATTAATCTTAGATTAAAAGAAAAATGTGTTTGTATATTCATTTTTTAAGATTTTAAAGCAAAAGAACTTTAGGAATATAGATAATATGTATAGACAATGATTTTTTTTTCAATTCTTTTCACCTTTGTCCTAACCAGGGGCAATCAAGAGTCTATCATTTGTGGTTTGGCAAGGCATAGTGCTTGCAGCCTTGGGTTTGTCAATTAACACTTATTAAGTGGCTAGTCTGGGTCAGATACATAGAGCTGTGGGATACAAAGAAAAGTAAAAGAAAGTCTCTACTCTCAAAGAGCTCATAGTCTAACACAGGAATGGGTCAAGGAAAAGTTGGGTTTTGTAGGTATCAAAGTACTCGATAGGAAAAGACCAATAATAAGTCCATCAATTAAAAGAGGAAAAGAAATGATCCATACAATGAAGAGATAAACAGTAGATTTTCAACAGAATACAAGCAAAACAACACAAGGGGCTTGTCTGAATATTTTAGAAAAAGTCAGTAGAAATGAAGCAATAGTGTATAAGAATTTTCCATTTGGGAGGTCATGGGCTAAATCTGACAGGCTCAGTGAGTTCATATCCATGCAAAAGCCATATGCAGTACCACATATTTAGAGATTCCTCAATGGTCTATGGCAGTTGGACCTCCCCTGATGAATTGTACTGTTTCCTAGAGGCTGGCATGGGCCAGTTTGGGTTCCTCCAGGTAGTCACCTATTATTGGTAAAACAGTATAAAGGGCTAATTCAGGTAATAAAATGAGATTGGACTCTGTCGCTCTTTGTTTCTCTGATCTTTAGTCTGTCTCTATCAGTATAATCATTATGGCCTAGAAACAGATTCAGGTCTCCTTCTCCCTAATAAATCACTGTCCTATTCTGTTTTCCATTTTACTGATAGAACATTTTACTAAAAACAACTATTTCAACTCACTTCACCATTACCCATTTACTTCTTAAAACTGCAATCCAGTTTCTGACCTCACCATTATGCTGAAATAGTTCTCTCAATCTCTTTTGACCAGACTGAAGTATTTGACATTTGACCCTCTGATGCTTCCTCTCACCACTTACTCCTAGCTACTTTCTTCCTTTGGGGCCCTCTTCTCTTCTCCCTCTATACTACTTCTCTTGGTTATCTTACCAGCTCCCAGGGATTTCATTACTATCTCTATGCTTGTGATTTGCAAATATATCTTTCCTGCCCCAAACTCTCTGCTATCTTGGACTAGAATGTCTATTAGACATATTATACTCAAAGTTGAACTCATTATCTTCCACCCTAAAACTTCCCACCCACCTTCCTATTATAGAGGACAAAACCATCTTCCCTCAGGCTCTTGACCTAGGAATCATCCTGGATTCCTCACAATCCCTCACCCCCATAGCTAATCTACTAGGTCAAGGCCTGCTGATTTCATCTTTGCAGCATCTCTTCTATATACCCTTCTCTTCTCTGATATTTCCATCACTGTAGTGCAGGCACTCATCATCTCATGCCTAGATTATTGCAATAGCCTGCTGGTGAGTCTGCCTATTTCAAGTCTCTCCCCACTCCAATTCATCCTCCATCCAGTCAATAAAATGATTTTCCTAAAACACAGGCCTGATCATGTCCATTCCTACTCAATAAACTCCAATAGCTTCCTATTGCCTCCAGGATCAAATACAAAATGCAATTGGTATTCATAGTCCTTCATAATCTTGACCCTTCCTACCTTTCATTTTTTTATCCCACTTATTCCCTCCAACAATTACTCTTAGATCCAGTGACTCTGGCCTTCTGGCTATTCTACAAATAATAAAAAAAAAAAGACACTCTATCTCTTGGCTCCAGGCATTTTCTCTGTCTGTGCCCCAATGGTCTTTTTCCTCTGCTCTAACTTCCTTAAGTGCCAATTTGAATCCTACCTTCTACAGGAAGCCTTCTCCAACCCTTCTTGATTCTAGTGCCTTCCCCCTGTTAATTATTTCCTATTTATCCTGTATATAGCTTGCTTTATATATATTTATTTGTATGTTGTCTTCATACACACACACACACACACACACACACACACACACACACACACACCCCATTAGATTGCAAGCTCCTTGAGGGCTGGGACTGTCTTTTGTTTCTCTATGTATCCCCAGCACTTAGCTCAGTTAGTGCCTGGAACATACTAAATGTTTATTGATTGACTGACTGATTCTTGAAACTAGTTCTCTTCAAACCCATTTGAGCTCATTTTTCCCCTGGCTTAACATCCTTCCCTTATCCTCTAAATGTAAATTACCACCCCCAACCCCACCAAGGCTCTTTCCTGGACTATCTTCTATTCCCTTATAACTCCTACTGATCTCAATCACTTTCATGGTTTCAAATATTAGGGATAACTCTCAAATTGACAGATACAGCACTAATGTCTCTGATGAATCATAGTCACACATTTTCAACTCGATGTCCTACTAGTATTTTAAATACAATATATCCAAAATGAAACTAATAATTTCCTTTCAACCCGCCTCCCTCCTAACTTCCATATTTATATTAAGGGTACTGGCATACTTCCAGTAACCTAAGCTCAAAACCCTTCCTATCATCTTTGCCTTTTCCCTCTCCCTCGCCTCCAATATGCAATCAGTTTCCAAGATTCTACAGCCATAGCATCTCTTTCATCTACCTACTTTTCTGTGCTTACCCTGCTACCACCCTATCTCAGGCCCTCAACATTCAGATGGACTACTGCACTACCCTCTAAATTGAACTCCCTGCTTCCTTCCAGTCTCTTCCCTCTCCAATTTATCTTCCACAAAGCTACAAAAATAATCTTCATAATGGATAGGTCTGGCCCTGTCAATTACATACACAAAAACTGTCATTGTTCTTTACTGAACAGAGGATAAAATGCAATCTTCTTAGCCTTGCATCTAAAGCCCTTTACAATCTTACTTGACCTTCCAGCCTTATTTCATATTACTCTATTTTACATATTCTCCATTCCAATCAAACTGGACTACGACTTCTGCTGCTGTTCCTCAAACTCAGCCAAACTCCTGCTTCCATGTATCCATACAAGCCACCTACTAAGCCTGGAATGTACTTCCTCATCTTTGAATTATAAGTTCCTTCTCTTTTTTAAATCATCAATCACCAATTTTCCTAGATAGTACTCTCCTTTGTTCCACTTACTCCCTGTCTTATGGTACACACATTTGTGTACATTTGGCAGTAGCCTGTAGAATGAAAGTTCTATGAAGTCTGAGTTACTTTTTGTCTTTGTATCACCAGTGCCTACCATAGTATTTTGCATACTGGAACTGCTTAATAAATGCTTGTTCAATTGAATTAAATAGGTTGATGGCCAACCGGGAGTACTAAAGGGTGTTAGGATTGTAGACATTTCTGGCATTTCCTTTACTGGTGTAGTAGGTATATTTTAGTAATGGAAGGTCCCCTAAAAAATGTTTGGGACCTTGTCACCAAGTGATACGACTGTCATTAGAGTTGTGCTTGTTTTGTCCAGGAGACTTTTAAAAGCTAGGGAGGGACAGCTAGGCTATTGTGTCTGGGCACTGTTGAGGATGGCATTCCTGTAGTGGCCTCAACAAGAGCCTCTTCCTACTTACCTTTATTTATCCTCACCCCCTTCCTCTTTCTTTCTTAGCAGCCCTGCCCTGAACTTTAGATATCAGGCACAACTCTGGCTGTAGGTGTTGGACTGGTTCTTTAAAGGGGTAGAAAATCTGGTGGAGAAGGTATAAAAAGGCTTAGCATATGGAGAAGCTAGAAGCTTCACTGGAGCTATTGCTGCCCTTCAGGTACATTTTCCTGACCTAGCTGATTGTCTGCTATGCTGATTCTGCAGGAGTAGTAATTTAGTTTGACACTTTTAAAAATGGATTCTTTTGATCTATTATTAGTGAGGTTGGTTTTAATTTTATTTTACAATCTGTGAGGGCTTTTTATTACATTTTAGCCCTTGAGCCTGAAATTATTGAACCAGCTTATCTTCGGCCAGGCCTAGAATAACTTGGGAGGTAAACTTGTTGCTTTGCCCATACTCAGATCTGAGCTGCAGTCCTGGGTGGCAGTTCCAGAGCAAGGAGGAACACAAGCATACCAGAGTGTATAGCTGCAGTGGAGGAGGACCCTCCTCCAAGTTACCGAGAAGAAAAGAGTGCTTGTGGTCACTCACAGACCAGAGAACAGGCCGGGAGGGTAGTAAACACCTCTACTTAGATCGTACCATCTTGGAAGAACTAAAAATTTACAGGACCCTAGAAGTATCTCTAAACACAGCTACACAAAACACTTGAAGTTTGGGACAGTATGCCCTCAACCCTAGAAATAGAGCCCAATTTTAGTAAAAAGTTAAAATTCAAGTAATAGGCTGGGAAAATGAGAAAACAGCTGGGAAAAAATTCTGTCAACAGAAAATTACTATGGTGACAAGGAAGATCAAAACGTAAACTCAGAAGACAGCAAAATTAAAGCTCCATTATCCAAAGCGTCCAAGAAAAATATAAATCAGTCTCAAGCCATTGAAGAGCTCAAAAAGGATTTTGGAAATCAATTAAGAGAGGTAGAGGAAAAACTGGGAAGGGAAATGAGAACTGATGTAAGAAAATCATGAGAAAAGAGTCGATAGTCTGGTAAAGGACACACAAAAAATACTTTTAAAAAATAGTACCTTAAAAAGCAGAATTGATCAAATGGAAAAGAAAATCCAAAAGCTCACTGAAGAAAATAATTCCTTAAAAATTAGAACAGTGGAGAGGCAGGCTGGGACCACATGTTGCGCAGAGGCCTGATCAACAAGGGGGGCAAGCAGTCCCACCAACCACAAGGGCCACTACCACGCCTACCACCAAAGGCCTGGGGCTAGAAAGAGCAAGGTAAGAATCAAATGCAGGGCCCCTGTCAAGGACAGCAAATACTCCTGGGACTCCAAAGCCCAGAAATTTAAAAAGCCCCTATCAGGACCTCCAAGGACCAGGATGGCAGAGTGAACCCCGGCTGCTCCAAAACCACCTCATTACTCTGAAAACATAGTAGTTATTGCCCCAAGGCAAAACCCTAAATAGTAAAGGCTTGGGAACCCTAGATGAAGGGCATGGCTAGGGCCCTGCCTCAAAATGGGTAGAAAGCAGATGGTAAAGACAAAGACTCTGGAGTCCTACTATCCTCAGGGGGAGGAACTAAATGCAGAGGGAGACAGTGTTGACTCCACACCCACAACTGAAGCATCAACAGGGATTCTGTCCAAAGTACAGAAAGCTTTCCTAGATGGGCTCAAAAGGAACTTTGAAAACCAAATTAGAGAGCTAGAAGACAAAATGAATAATTCTTTTAAAATCAAAATTGCAAAATTAGAAAAACACTATAATGAAGAAAACAGCTCCTTAAAAAGAAAAATGGGTGATATGGAAAAGGAGCTCCAAAAACTAACCTAGGAAAATAATTTGCTCAAAACTAGAATCAACTAAATTGAAGTGAATAACTATATGAGAAACCAAGAATTAGTCAAACAAAACATCAAGAATGAAAAATTAGAAAAAGAGGTAAAATATCTCAAAGGAAAAATAACTTACCTGGAAAACAGAACCAGGGGAGATAATCTGAGAATCATAGGCCTATGGGAAAATCATGATGAAAAAATGAGGCTGGACAACATCTTCCAAGAGCTCATCAAGGAAAACTGCCCTGATATACTAGAACCAGAGTATAAACTAGAAATCCAGAGAATCCACCAGTCACCTCCTAAAAGAGATCACAAATTGAAAAGTCCTCAAAATGTTGTGAACAAACTACAGAACTACCAGGTAAAGAAAAAAATACTTCAAGCAGCCAGAAAGAAACAATTCAAATATCACAGAACCACAGTGAGGATCACACAGGATCTGGCAACTTCTAAACTGAAAGATCGGAGGAAGTGGAATACAATTTTTCACAAGGCAAAAGAGCTTGGGTTACAACCAAGGATCACCTACCCAGCAAAACTGAACATATTCTTCCAGAAAAGGAGACGGTCATTCAATGATATAACAGATTTCCAGACCTTCCTGATGAAAAAGTCAAAGCTCAATGGAAAATTCAACCTCCAAAGATGAGACACAAGAGAAACATAGAAAGGTAAACAAGAAAAACACACACACACACACACACACACACACACACACACACACCTTATTATTTAATAAGAGCAAACTGTTTATACACAAGTAAAGGGTATGGGTATCAATTACACAAAATGCCATAAAAAACCTTATTAAGGGCTACAAAGGGACTGCAATGGAAGAAGAGGAAAGAATGAAGCGAAAAAGGGTAAATTATGCCACTGAAAGAGGCACAAAAACAATATAATAGAGGGAAAGAAGGGAGGGAGATGAATATTATATGAGCTTTTCCCTCACTGGTTCTGGTGCAAGGAAGGAATAACACAACCAGTTAAGCATAAGACTCTATCAAGAAGAGACACAAAATGTATCATAATAGAGGGAAAGAGGGAAGGGAGAGGGGCTTTGCATGAGATCTGCTCCTATCAATCTTGGTTCAAAGAAGAAAGAACATACTACATTAAGTATAAAAATCTATCATATCCTACAGGCAGTAGGAGGGGGAATGGCTGTGAAAAGGGGCAGTGGTTAAAAGGGAGGGAAGAAAGGAGGGGGAAGGGGAGGAAAAGGGAGGGGGGCTGATAAGGGAATACTGAGGGAGGCAGTGGTCAAAAAGAAAACTCTTAAGGAGGGGAAAGGAGAAGGGGAGAAAAATATAAGCATAAACAGGGGAGGGAACAGGATGGAGGAAAAGAGGCAGATAGTAATCATAACTGTGAATGTGAATGGAATGAACTCTCCCATTAAAAGGAGGCAGATAGCAGAATGGATTCAAAACCATAATCTTAAAATATGCTGTTTACAAGAAACACATGTGAAACAGAGGGATACACACAGGGTATAAAGGTAAAAGGCTGGAGTAGAATATATTATGCCTCAGCTAAAGTAAAAAAAGCAGGGGTAGCAATCCTTATCTCAAATAAAGAAAAAGCAAAAATTGATCTAATTAAAAGAGATAAAGAAGGAAATTATATCCTGCTAAAAGGCACCATCAAGAATGAAGAAATATCATTACTTAACATAGACATAACATAACCAAGTGGTATAGCATCCAAATTCCTGGAGGAGAAGGTAAAGGAATTAGAGGAAGAAGTAGGTAACAAAACTATACTAGTGGGAGACCTTAATCTCCCCCTCTCTGAACTGGATAAATCCAACCTCAAAATAAACAAGAAAGAAGTTAAAGAGGAGAATAGAATTTTAGAGAGGGTAAGTATGATAGATCTCTGGAGAAAACTGAATCGGGATAAAAAGCAATATACCTTCTTCTCAGCCATACATGGCACATACACAAAAATCAACCATGTACTAGGACATAAAAACCTCACAATTCAGTGCAGAAAGGCAGAAATAATAAATGCATCATTCTCAAGATCATGATGCAAAAAAAATCACATGCAATAAAGGGCCATGGAAAGACAAACTAAAAACTAATTGGAAACTAAACAATTTAATCCTAAAGAATGAGTGAGTCAAACAAGAAATCATAGAAACAATCAGTAACTTCATTCAACAGAATGACAATAATGAGACAACATACCAAAATTTGTGGGATGCAGCAAAGGCAGTTCTTAGGGGAAGGTTTATATCCCTGAGTGCATACATGAATAAATTAGAGAAAAGGGAGGTCAACTGAATTGGGCATGCAATTGAAAAAACTAGAAAAAGAACAAATTGAAAATCCTCAATTAAATACTAAATTAGAAATATTGAAAACCAAAGGAGAAATTAATACAATTGAAATTAAGAAAACTATTGAATTAATAAATAAAACTAAGAGCTGGTTTTATGGAAAAAAAAAACCAATAAAACTGATAGACCCTTAGCCAATATGATAAAAAAAGAAAACCAAATTATGAATATCAAAAATGAAAAGGGTAAATTTACCTGCAATGAAGAGGAAATTAAAACAATAATTAGGAATTATTTTGCCAAATTACATGCACACAAATTTAGCAATCAGTGAAATGGATGAATATTTACAAAAATATAAACTGCCCAGATTAACTTTAGAGGAAGTAAATTACTTAAATAACCTCATCTCAGAAAAAGAAATCAAACAAGCCATCAAAGAACTCCCTAGGAAAAAATCTCCAGGGCCAGATGGATCTACTAGTGAATTCTATCAAAAATTTAAAAAACAATTGATTCCAATACTCTACAAACTATCTGGGAAAATTAGTGAAGAAGGAGTCCTACCAAACTGTTTATGACACAAACATGGTACTGATACCTAAAGCAGGAAGAAATAAAATTATAGACCAATTTCCTTCATGAATATAGATGCAAAAATTTTAAATAAAATATTAGCAAAAAGACTACAGCAACTTATCATAAGAATAATATACTTTTATCAAGTAGGATTTATTCTAGGAATGCAAGGATGGTTTAATATTAGGAAAACCATCAGTATAATTGATCATGTCAACAATAAAACTAGCAGAAAACACATGATTACATCAATAAATACAGAAAAGGCTTTGGACAAAATACAACATCCATTCCTATTAAAAAACACTAGAAAGTATAGGAATAAATGGAGTCTTCCTTAAAATAATAAGTAGCATCTATTTAAAGCCATCAGCAACTATTATATGTAATGGGGAGAAGCTAGAAGTATTTCTAATAAGATCAGGGGTGAAACAAGGGTGTCCACTATCACCCCTCTTATTCAATCTGGTACTAGAAATGTTATCTGTAGCAATAAGAGAAGAAAAAGAAATCAAACAAATCAAATTAGGCAAAAAAGACCAAGCTATAACTCTTTTGCAGATGATATGATGATATGCTTAGAGAATCCTAGAGAATCAAGTAAAAAACTACTTGAGGAAACAATGTGAAAGGGAGCTCCGAACAACTTCTGGAGCCACAGCACCCACAGAGAAGCTAACCCCCTGCTGAGGACAGCCCAGCAGCCCTGCAGGGAGCGGCCAGCGCAGTGCTCTGAGAGCAGGCAGCACAGCACGCTGGGAACCGACAGCGCAGCCCACAGCCTGCAGAGCCGAGCCCAGGTCCACGGTTTTAGCCCCAGGGTGGCCGGGCCTTCAGCCGGCTGGAGAGACCCCAGAACACCAGCAATTGTGGCGATTCCAGAATTATCAGCACAGATATGCCTAGGAGAAAAGTGAGAGGTTAGTGCCCTATGGACTATGGGACCAGTATTTGGGGAACACGTAGCTTCCTCCCCTGGGGGCAAAAAGCTGCTGAAGAAACAGCTGCACAGAAGCCATTTTGCAGCGTCAGTAGTGGCTCTAGCTCCTGGTCTGCAAACTGTAGGAAGATCCAGCAATCAGTCTGGGGGTTAATCGCTCTTGCTTTAAACTGCCTGGATCTGGATTGTGGTCTGGGGGGGAAGTTTGGGGTGGGTATCCAACTTGCCAGAGTGGGTGGAGGCTTTACAGAGGCCACCCAACTGGCAGAAGTTGTGAAGACCCCACGTTTGGGCGGAAGCTCCCCTGTCTGGTGGCAGAGTCCTACTGTGGCAACAAGCCCAAAAATCAAGTAATTAAGTGGCAATATGCCTAGGCAAACGAAACAAAATAAACAGAAAAGTTCAACATTGGACTCCTATTTTAGGGGCAAAGAGGCTCAAAGCATGGAGGAGGACTGTGAGGTCAGAACTCCTGCACCAAAAGCCCCAAATGAAAATACAAGCTGGCTACAGGCCATAGAGGACCTTAAGAAGCAGATAAGAGAAGTGGGGGAAAATTTGGGAAGAGAAATGAAAAAGATGCAAGAAAAGTATGAAATGACAGTCAACAGCCTGACTGAGGAAAATAACACCTTAAAAAATAGACTAACTCAAATGGCAAAAGAGGCTCAGAAAGGCAATGAGGAGAAGAATGCCTTAAAAAGTCGAATTTGCCAGATGGAAAAAGAATCTCAAAAGCTCACTGAGGAGATTCATTCCTTCAGAGTTAGACTGGAGCAAATGGAAGCTAGTGACTTTATGAGAAATCAAGATACTATTAAACAGATCCAAACAAATGAAAGAATAGAAGGCAATGTGAAATATCTCATGGGAAAAACCACTGACCTGGAAAATAGATCCAGGAGAGATAATTTAAAATTATTGGACTACCTGAAAGCCATGATCAAAGAAAGAACCTAGAAATCACCCTTCAAGAAATTCTCAAGGAAAACTGCCCTGATGTTTTAGATCCAGAGGGCAAAATAGAGGTTGAAAGAATCCACAGATCACCTCCTGAAAAAGATCCCAAAAAGAAAACTCCCAGGAATATTATAGCCAGGTTCCAGAATCCCCAGATCAAGGAGAAAATACTACAAGCAGCCAGGAAGAAACAATTTCAATATTGTGGAAACACAATCAGAATAGCACAGGACCTGGCAGCTTCTACACTGAGGGATAGAAGGGCATGGAATATGATATTCCAGAGGGCAAAAGATCTGGGATTGAAGCCAAGGGTCACCTACCCAGCAAAACTGAGTATCTTGTTTCAGGGGAAAATATGGTCATTCAGTGGAATAGAGGACTTTCAAGCATTCTTGATGAAAAAACCAGAGTTGAATAGAAAATTTGACATTCAGACACAAGAAGCAAGAGATGCTTGAGAAGGCAATCAAGGAAAAGAAATCAAAAGGAACTTATCAAAGTCGGACTATTTACAATCCTACATGGAAAAACAATAACTGTGTTTGATGAAACCTTTCTCATTATGAAAATAATTGAAGAATGGTACATGGCATATGTTCACAGGTATACATGGATAGAGGGCACAGGGTGACTTTGATGGGAAGGGATGATTATTTTTTTTTTTAGAGGGCAATTGGGGTTGGGTGACTTGCCCAGGTTCACGTGGCTGGGTTTTTGTTTGTGTGTTGGGTGTCTGGGGCCGGATCCAAGCCCGGGTCCTTCTGGCTCCGGGGCTGGCTCTCTGCTCGCTGCGCCACCTAGTCGCCCCAAGGAAGGGATGATTCTTAAGGGGTGAAGTCAAGAGGTGAGAGAGGAAAGTGGCAAGAGGAGATGGAGAGAGACAGGGTAGGGCAAACTACCTCATGTAGAAGAGGCAAGGGGAAGTAGTTGCAGGGAAGGGGAACAGGAAGGCAAAAAGGCAAAAGCAGGTTCTCATTGAAGTTGGCTCAAGGAGAGAATCACATGCATACTAGATGGAGTATCTTACCCTCACTCACTCTCCTGAGTGGGGGAAAGGGGGATGAGAGGGGGGATGATGGAGGGGAGGGCATTCTGGGGAGAGGGGAGGTTGGAAGTACCCACTATCAAAGAGGGACAGGATCAAGGTAGGGAATGGACCAGGTGGGGGGTGGGACAGGTGGGAGGGAAATATAAGCAGTCTCTTATAATATATCTACTATGGTAATGTTTTGCATAGATATACATGTACAACACATACTGAATTGCTTATCTTCTCAGAGGGAGTGGGTGACGGGAGAAAGGGAATGGATCTGAAAATCGAAGTTTTAAAATTAAATTTTTCATAAGATGTCCAGGCAGTGGGGCTCAGAGATTCACCTTGCCCTAATGGCAAAGTCGAAGGGGGTATGGGAGAAGATATGGGAGAGAGCAGATTGGATGAGGGGATATCTGGTGGGACTGCTATTCTGGGGTGGTGGGTAGAGAAAAAAATGGGGGAAAAATGTAACTCATAATCTGGTGGAAATGAATGATGTAAACCAGAAGTTAATAAAGCATTTGTTTAATTAAAAGAAAAACTACTTGAGACAATAAATAAATTTGGTAAAGTTCCAGGATATAAAATAAACCCACATAGATCCTCAGCATTACTGTATATCTCTAATGAAATTCAACAGCAAGAGATAGAAAGAGAAATCCCATTTAAAGTTACTGTAGACATTATAAAATATTTGGGGATCTACCTGCCAAAACAAACCCAAGATCTATATGAACACAACTACAAAACACTTATCACACAAATAAAGTCAGATCTAACTAATTGGAAAGACATCAATTGCTCATGGCTGGGTCGAGCTAATATAAAAAAATGACAATCTTTACCTAAATTAAATTACATATTTAGTGCCATACCAATCATTATACCAAATTACTTTATAGAACTAGAAAAAATAGTAACAAAATTCATTTGGAAGAACAAAAGGTCCAGAATATCAAGAGAATTAATGAAAAGAAATGCTAGGGATGGTGGCCTAGTTATACCAGATTTTAATCTGTATTATAAAGCAGTAGTGATCAAAATTACTTGGTACTGGCTGAGGACTAAAGCAGTGGATCAATGGAACAGACTGGGTACATGAGACTCAGCAGTCAATGACTATAATAATCTACTGTTTGATAAACCCAAAGACCCCAATTTTTGGGATAAGAACTCACTATTTGACAAAAACTGCTGGGAAAACTTGAATATAATATGGCAGAAACTGGGCATAGACCATTATCTAGCACCATATACCAAAATTAAGTCTAAATATGTATATGATCTAGGTATAAAGGATTATACTGAAAGCAGTCTGGGAAAGCAAGGAATAGTCTACCTGTCAGATTTATGGAGAGGGGAAGACTTCACGATCAAACAAGAATTAGAGAGCATTATAAAATGCAAAATGGATAACTTTGATTACAAGAAATTGAAAAGCTTCTTTACAAACAAAGCCAATGTAAGCAACATTAAGAAGGAAGTGAAATTGGGAAAGAATTTTTACAACCAGTGTCTCTGATAAAGGCTTCATTTCTAAAATATACAGAGAATTGAGTCAAATCTATAAGAATACAAGCCATTCTCCAATTGGTAAATGGTCAAAGGATATAAACAGGCAGTTCTCAGAGAAAGAAATTAAAGGTATTTATAAGCATATGAAAAAATGCTCTAAATCACTATTGATTAGAGAAATGCAAATCAAAACAACTCTGAGGTACCACATCTTCTTACCAGTCAGATTGGCTAAGATGACAAAACAGGAAAATGACAAATGCTGGAGAGGATGTGGAAAAATTGGAACACTAATACATGTCTAGGAGAGTTGTGAACTGATCCAACCATTCTGGAGAGCAATCTGGAACTATGCCCAAAGGGCTATAAATAATTTCATACCCTTTGACTCAGCAATACCACTTCTAGGGTTGTATCCCAAAGAGATCATAGAACCAGGAGAAAGATCCATATGTACAAAAATATTTATAGCAGTTCTTTTTGTGGTGGCAAAGAATTGGAAATTAAAGGGATGTCCATCAATTGGGGATTGGCTAAACAAGTTATGGTATATGCATGTAATGGAATACTATTGTGCCATAATAAACAAAGAGCAGATGGTCTTCATATCTACCTGGAGAAGCTTATACAAACTGATGCTGAGTGAAAAGAACAGAACCAGGAAAAATTTGTACACAATTACAGATACAACGTATGTCTGATGACCAACCTTGATAGACCAGACTCTTCTCAGAAATACAAGGTTATGAGACAACTCCAAAAGACTCATGATGGAAAGAAATGTCTACATTCAGAGAAAGAACTACAGAGTTTGAATGCAGACTGCAGCAAATTACCTGCTCTCTTTCTCTTTCTTGTTTGGTTTCCTCTGTCCCATTGTTCATTCCATCCATTATAATCCTTCTTTTCAACTTGACCAATGTCTAATGTGAAAGTATCAAGTATCTGCAGATCCTATACCTGATTCTATGCTGCCATGGGCGTGGGGGGTGGAGCCAGGGGAGAAAATTTGAAACTCAAAAGAACTGGGGAACTGAATCTAATAAACTAAAAGTAAACAAATTAATAAAGACCAAAAAGAAAATGGTTCCTGCCTTCAAGAAGCAGGAACGAATTCTAAAAAAAAAAAAAAAAAGATAGAAAAAATCTGTCAGGGATATAGTAATTACTGGATCAAAGGGTATGTACAGTTTGACTGCCCTTTAGGCATAGTTCTGAATTGCTCCCCAGAATGGTTGGATCAGTTCATAACTCCACCAATAATTCTTTAATGTCCCTGTTTTCCCACATCCCTCCAATATTTATCATTTTCCCTTTTTTGTCCTATTAGTGGTACCTTAAAGTTGTTTTAATTTGTGTTTCTCCAATCAATAGTGATTTAGAGCATTTATTCATATAACTCTAGATAGCTTTGATTTCTTCATCTGAAAACTGCCTGTTCATAACCACTGACCATTTATCAATTGGTGAATGACTTGTATTCTTATAAATTTGACTGACTTGTCTATATATTTGAGAAATGAGGCCTTTACCAGAGATTCATGCTGCAAAAATTTTCCCGTTTTTAGTTTTCCTTCTAATTTTGGTTGCATTGGTTTTGTTTGTGCTAAAACTTTTTAATTTTATATACTCAAAATTATCTACTTTACATTTCATAATGCTCTCTTTATCTTGTTTGGTCCTAAATTCTTCCCTTCAGTGAGGCTAGGTAGCACAATGAATAGAGCACCGGCCCTGGAGTTAGGAGGACCTGAGTTCAAATTTGACCTCAGACACTTAATACTTACTAGTCTTGTGACCTTGGGCAAGTCACTGAACCCCAACTGCCCTGGCTCTCCCCCCTCCAAAAAAAAAAAAGCAAAACAAAAACAAAAACTAAATTCTTCCCTTATCCATAGAAGTGACAAGTAAACTATTCCATGCTCTTTTTTTTTATTCCTTGCTCTCTTAATCCACTTTTATTATCACCCTTAATGACTAAATCATGTCCCCATTTTTATCCTATCTTGTGAGATGTTGATCTATAACCTAGTTTCTGTCATATTATTTTCTACTTTTCCCAGCAGTTTTTGTACCCAAAGTGTAGATTTTTAGGTTTATCACTTATGAGATTCCTATGGTCATTTACTACAATGTATTGTGTACCTAAATCTATTCCACTGATCCACCACTCAATTTCTTAGCCAATACCAGATTGTTTTGATAATTACTGCTTTATTTTTTTTACTTTATCAAATGCCTTTTCTTTTATTCATTCATTCATTCATTTACTTATTTTAGTTTTCAACAGAGATTTACACAAAATTTTGAGTTCCATTTTTTCCCCCAACCCCACCCCAAAATAACAAGCCTACTGAATACCTCTTCTCCCAATCTGTTACTCTTATATCCTCTCCCTTCACCCCCCCTAACTTTCTAGTAGGACAAGATGGATTTCTATACCCCAGGGCCTGTATATCTTATTTCCCTGTTGCATGTAAAAAACAATTTTTTTAAATATTTGTTTTTTAAATTCTGAATTAGAGATTTTTCCCCCCTTCTTCCCTCCCCATCTGTCCCCACTGGGAAGATAAGCAATTAAATATAGGTTGTACATGTGTAGTTACCCAGATCATTTCCATAGTAGTTATATTGTGAAAGACTCCATCCTATCCTGCCCCCCACTTACTCTGTTTTCCCCTTTGACCCTATCCCTTTTCAAAAATGTTTACTTCTAACTACCCTCTCCCCCAGTCTGCCTTCCCTTCTATCATCCCCCCTCATATCCCCCACCCCCCCTATTTTCCTATAGGGTAAGATACCCAACTGAGTGTGTACGTTATTCCCTCCTTAAGCCAAATTCAATGAGAATAAGGTTGTCCTATTCCCTTTCACCTTCCCCTGCTCTTCCCCTCTATTTAAACAGTTTTCTCTTGCTTCTCATATATGAGAAAATTTACCCTATTCTCCCTTTCTCCTCCCAATAAATCCCTCTCTCACCAATTAATTTTATTTTTTTTGAAGATCATCCCTTCATATTCAACTCATCCTGTGCCCTCTATATATGCATGAACATGAAAATGCCCACACTCACATACATATTTATATATACATATACCCTCCTATACATATATGTATGTATGCATACATATATATGTGTGTGTGTGTGTGTGTGTATATATATATATATATATATATATATACATATATAAATACACATATATTCCCTTCAACTATCCTCATACTGAGAAAAGTCTCATGAGTTACAATTATCATTTTTCCATGTTAGGAATGTAAATAGTTCAATTTTAATAAGTTCCTTATGATTTCTTTTTCCTGTTTACCTTCTCATGCTTCTCTTGCTTCTTGTATTTGAAAGTCAAATTTTCTGTTCAGCTCTGTTTGTTTTTTAATCAAGAATGCTTGAAAAATCCTTTATTTCATTGAACAAAAATATTTTCCCCTGAAGCATTATACTCAGTTTTGCTGGGCAGGTGATTCTTGGTTTTTGTCCTAGCTCCTTTGACCTCTGGAATATCATATTCCAAGGCCTTCAATCCCTTAATATAGAAGCTGCTAGGTTTTATATTATCCTGATTGTGTTTCCACAATATTGAAATTGTTTCTTCCTGGCTGCTTGTAGTATTTTCTCCTTGACCTAGGAACTCTAGAATTTGGCTATAATATTCCTGGGAGTTTTCTTTTGGGGATCTTTTTCAGGAGGTGATCTGTGGATTCTTTCAACCTCTATTTTGCCCTCTGGATCTAAAACATCAGGGCAATTTTCCTTGAGAATTTCTTGAAGGGTGATTTCTAGGTTCTTTCTTTGATCATGGCTTTCAGGTAGTCCAATAATTTTTAAATTGTCTCTCCTGGATCTATTTTCCAGGTCAGTGGTTTTCCCATGAGATATTTCACATTGCCTTCTAATCTTTCATTTGTTTGGATCTGCTTAACAGCATCTTGATTTCTCATAAAGTCATTAGCTTCCATTTGCTCCAGTCTAACTCTGAAGGAATGAATCTCCTCAGTGAACATTTGAGATTCTTTTTCCATCTGGAAATTTCAACTTTTTAAAGCATTCTTCTCCTCATTGCCCTTTTGGGCCTCCTTTGCCATTTGAGTTAGTCTATTTTTTAAGGTGCTGTTTTCCTCAGTCAGGCTGTTGACTCTCATTTCATACTTTTCCTGCATCCTTCTCATTTCTCTTCCCAATTTTTCCTGTACTTCTCTTATTTGATTTTTAAAGTCCTTCTTAAGGTCCTCTATGGCCTGTAACCCGCTCATGTTTTCCTTTGGGGCTTTTGGAGCAGGATTTCTGACCTCACAGCCCTCTTCCTGTTCTATGCTTCAATCCTCTTTGCCCCCAAAGTAGGAGTCTAAGGTTGCATTCTTCTGTTTAATTTGTTTCCTTTGCCTTGGCATGTTGCCACTTAATTACTTGACTTTTGGGCTTGTTGCCACAGTATGGCCTGGCGCCAGACAGGTGAACTTTCGTCCCGAACGTGTGGGGGGACAACTTCCGTTTCTGGCAAGCTGGAAACCCACCCGTGACCTCCACCCCAGATCACAATCCAGATCCAGGGAGGTTAAAGCAAGAGCAATTACCCCCCAAGACTGATCGCTGGATCTCCCTACAGTTCGTAGGCCAGGAGCTGGAGCTGCCTCTGAAAACTACAAAATGGTGTGTCTCCTCAGCGGCTTCTAGCCCCCAGGGGAGGAAGCTGACGCATTCCCCAAATACTGGTCCCAAAGTCCAGAGGGCACTAACCTCTCACTTTGTCCTAGGCATGTCTATGTTGATAATTCTGGAATCGCCACAGCTGCTGGTGTTCTGGGGTCCCTCCAGCTGGCTTCTGGCCCAGCTGCCCTGGGGCTAAAACCTCAACTCAGGTGGACCTGTGCCTGGCTCCCTATGCTCTGCACACTGCTTGCTGCCGGCTCTCAGAGTGCTGCGCTGGTCCTTCCTGCAGGGCTGCTGGGCTGTCCTCAGCAGGAGGTTAGCTTCTCTATGTCGTTCTGTGGGTGCTGGCGCTCCAGAAGTTGTTCAGATTCCCCTTTTACATAGTTTGGAGGTGATCTGGGGGGAGAGTGGCTTGGACATGCTGTTTCTACTCCCTAATTACTGCTTTATAATGCAATTAGATCACTTTTAAGGTTAGACCACCTTCCTTTGCATTTTTTTTAATTGATTCCTTTGATATTCTTGCCTTTTTCTTCCAAAAGAATTCCCTAGCTCCATAAGATAATTTTTGGTAGTTTGATTGGTATGTCACTGAATAATTTTGGTGGAATTATAATTTTTTTTATATTGGCTTGGCCTACTGAGTAATTAACCTTTTTTTCCCAATTGTTTAGATCTGATTTTGTGTGAAAAGTGTTTTGTAATTATGTTCATATAGTTCCTGGGTTTGTCTTGGCAGGTAGACTTCCAGGCACTTTATATTGTCTACAGTTATCTTAAATGAAATTTCTCTATCTCTTGCTGCTGGACTTTGTTGGTAATATATAGAAATGATGATTTATGTGGGTTTATTTTGTATCATGCAACTTTGCTAAAGTTCATTATTTCAAGTCACTTTTTAGTTGATTCTGTTGGATAGTCTAAGTATGCCATCATGCCATTTGCAAAGAGTTATAGTTTATAATATATATATAATATATAATATAATATAATATATATATAATATATATAAAATATATAGTTTATATATTTTCTCATTGCCTATTCTAATCCCTTCAATTTCTTTTTCTTCTATAGCTAGCATTTTCAGAACAATATTGAATCATAGTGGTGATAATGGGCATCCTTGCTTCACCTCTGATTGTAATGTGATTCTAGCTTATCCCCGTTACAGATAATGCTTTCTGATGGTTTTAGATAAATATTATTTTTTAAGATAAGCTTCATTTATTCCTATACCCTCTAGCATTTTAATAGGAATGTTTTATTTTGTCACAGGCTTTTTCTGCACTATTGAGATAATTATATGATTTGTTAAGTTTTGTTACTGATATGGTCAATTATTCTGATAGTTTCCTAATATTGAACCAGCCCTGCATTCCTGATATAAATCCCACCTGGTTATAGTGTATGATTCTTGTGATATATTACTATAGTCTCCTTGCTAGTATTTTATTTAAAAATTTGGCATCAATATTCATTAGGGAAATTGGTCTATAATATTCTTCCTCTGTGCTCTTCTCGGTTTAAATATCAGCACCATATTTGTGCCATAAAAGGAATATGGTAGGACTTTTTCTTTGCTGATTTTTCCAAATAGTTTACATAGTATTGGGATCAAATTTTCTTTAAATGTTTGGAAGAATTCACTTGTGACTCTATCTGGTCCTGGGGATTTTTTCTTAGAAAGTTCACTGATGGCTTGTTCATTTTCTTTTCCTAAGATTGGGTTATTCGAGTATTCTTATTTCCTCTTCTGTTAATCAGGGCAACTTACGTTTTTGTAGATATTCATCCAATTCATTTAGATCATTAAATTTATTGGCATATAATTGGGCAAAATATCTCCTAATAATTGTTTTAATTTCCTCCTCATTTGGTAGTGAATTCAACCCTTTCATTTTTGATACTGCCAATTTAGTTGTTTTTTTAAACCAGTAGTTAATTTATTGGTTTTTTCATAAAACTAACTTCTAGTCTTATTAGTTTGATGGTTTTCTTACTTTAAATTTTTATTAATCTCTTCTTTGATTTTTCAGGCTTTCTAAATTGGTGTTTAATTGGAGATTTTTAATTTGTTCTTTTTCTAGTTTTTTTTTTTCAGTTGCATGCCCAATTCATTGACCTTTGCTATCTCTATTTTATTGATGTAAGCAATCAGAGATAAATTGTCCCCTAAATACCACTTTGGTACATCCCATACATTTTTGTATGCTGTCTCATTGTTGTCATTCTCTTTAATGAAATTATCAATTGTTTATATGATTTGTTCTTTGACTCACTTATTTTTGGGGATTATTTAGTTTCCAGTTAATTTTTTATCTATCTTTACACTGCCCGTTATTGAATGTAATTTTAATGCATTATGATCTGAAAAGGATGCATTTAATATTTCTGCATTTGGTTGTTAAATTTCTATGTCCTAATACATAGTCAATTTTTGTTTAGGTGCCATGTGCTGCTGAGAAAAAATATATTCCCTTCTATTCCAATTCAGTTTTCTCCAGAGATCTGTCATATATAACTTTTCCACAATTCTATTTACCTCAACTTTTTTCTTATTTATTAGATTTATCTAATTTTGAGAGGGGAAAGTTGAAGTCCTCCACTAGTATAGTTTTATGGTTTATTTCCTCCTGTAATTCATTCTAATTCTTCAAAAATTTAGATGCTCTGCCATTCAGTTTATCTGTTTAATACTGATATTACTTCATTGTCTATGGTATCTATTTCAGCAAGATCTAGTTTGCTTTCCTATCTCTTTTAATTATATCTATTTTTGCTTTTGTGATCATGAATGCTACCTGCTTTTTTTTTTTTGCTTCAGCTGAAGCAATAACAGATTTTGTTCTATTCCCTTACCTTTACTCTGTGTCTCTGTGCTTCAAATGTGTTTCTTGTAAATATACTGTAAGATTCTGGTTTTTAATTCATTCTGTTACTCACTTCCATTTTATGTGTGAGTTCATCCCATTCATATTTATATGTTTATATACTAATGTATTTCCCTCTATTCTATTTTTCCCCCTTGTTTATTCTTCTTTCTCTCTTGCCTCTACCCTGTCCCTCCTCAAAAGTGTTTTATTTCTATCACTACCTCCCCCAATCCACCCTCCCTTATATCAGTCCATACCTCTCCTTTCTTTTATCCATGTCCCTATTTACTTCCCTACAGAGTAAGATATATTGTCATATCCAATTTAGTGTGTATGTTATTTCCTCTTTGAGCCAATTCTGTTGATAGTAAGGTTTAACTTTTGTCCACCTCCCCACCCCATCTTTTTTTTTTTTTTTTGCTTTTTGGAGGGCAATTGGGATTAAGTAACTTGCCCAAGGTCACACGGCTAGGTTTTTATTTGTGCGTTAAGTGTCTGAGGCCAGATCCGAACTCAGGTCCTTCTGACTCCGGGGCCAACGCTCTACTCACTGCGCCACCTAGCCGCCCCGCCCCCACCCCATCTTTTGCTCCATTATAAAAACCCTTTCAGACCTTTTATGTAATTTATCTCATTCTATATTTCCCTCTTTCTTCTTCCAGTACAATCTTGCTTCTCACCCCTTTATTTTGTTTTTTGGTGGTATTATCCCATTAACGTCACCTTATATCTGTACCCTCTATCTATGTATAAACCTTCTAACTTTCCTTATAGTAATAAAATTCTTAAGAGTTACAAATATTATCTGACCATATAAGAATATAAACAGTTTAAACTTATTGAAGCTCTTAAGTTTTCTTTCTTATTTTTTTATCTTTCTATGCTATCTGAAGATGAAAATTTTCATTCAGCTCTGGTCTTTTAATTATGAATGCTTGAAAGTCCTCTATTTCATTAAGAATCCATTCCCCACCCCCACCCCCACAGGATTATACTTAGTTTTGCTGGGTGATTCCTGATTGTAATCCTAACTCCTTTGCTTTTCAAAATACCATATTCCAAGCCCTCTGGTTCTTTAATGTGGAACCTCCTAAATCTTATGTCATCCTTACTGTAGCTCCGTTGTATCTAAATTGTTTTTTGGCTGCTTGCAGTATTTTCTCTTTGACCTGGGAGCTCTGGAATTTGGCTATGACACTCCTAGGAGTTTTCATTTTGGGATATATTTCAGGTAGTGATTAATAGATTCTTTCCATTTCTGTTTTGCCCTCTGGTTCTATGATATCAGGTCACTTTTCCTCAATAATTTCTTGGAAAATGTTATCCAGGTTTTGATTTTTGCTTCATTTTGTTTTTTTGGATCATGACTTTCACGTAGTCCAATGATTCTTAAATTATCTCTCCTGGATCTATTTTCCAGGTCAGTTGTTTTCCCAATGAGAAAATTTACATTTTTCTTCTATTTTTTTATTTTATTTTATCCTATCTTGATTTTTCATTAATTCATTAGCTTTCACTTACTCAATTCTAATTTTTGAGGAATTATTTTTTTCAATGAGCTTTTGTACTTACTTTGATCAGTTCTATTTTTTAAGGTGTTATTTCCTTCAGTGAATTTTTACATATATTTTTCCATTTTTTGATGTTTCTTTTACCAAGGTATTGACTCTTTTTTCTCTTATATTACTCTCCTTTCCCCCCCAATTTTTCTCCTACTTCTCTAATTTGCTTTTTCAAATCTTTTTTAAGCTCTTCCAGTTCTTTCTGGACCTGAGACTAAATGTCATTTTCCTTTGAGGCTTCATATGTAGTTATTTTGACATTGTTGTTCTCTTCTACATTTATGCTTTGATCCTCCCTGTCATCACAGTAACTTCCTATAGTTAAATTTTTGGTTTTTGCTCATGTGTGTATGTGTACACACACACACACACACACACACACACACACACACACACACACACACATTTTAGCCTATTCTGTTACTTGGTATTTTTATGTGAGAGTTGGGCTCTGCTCTTTCACTGTCCCAACTTTCGTGTGCCAGGGGTCAGGGGCTTTGCTGCTGGATTGTTTTAGAGGCAGGGACTCTTTGCTGACCAGTCCTGGGGACAGAATCTTGATGTTGGCTAGCCCTGGGGCTTGGTCTGGCTGCTTGCTGGTCAGTCATGGGAGTGAAGCCTCACTGGGGGCCTGTGCTGGGGATGGGACTGCTGAGGTGGTATCTGGCTGTGCTTCAGACTTCTGGCTTACACAAGAGTAGGGCCTCATTAGTGGACTGCCCAGGGGCTTAGAGCTTTGCTACAGGTCCCTGCAGTAATGCCTGCAGCTGCTGCCCTCCACCTCAATCCCCTCCTACCCCAGTGAGAATTATCTTTCCTGCTGTGCTGGCAAGCTGCTTCCCCCCTGTAATGGTAAAGGGATTTGAAGATCTTCCATGCCCCTTTAACTTGCTGGCATAGCAGGATGGGGTGGGGAAGGAGGGAGCCAGAGCCAAGGAGGAGCTGGCCTACAGCCAGTGTGGTGACTGGAAGAGGTAGCAATGCCAGCGGACAGAACACAATGCCAGAACTTCTGCTAAGGACTCCTGCTGAGAACTGCCAGACACAGGAAATGCAGGGGGCCGGAGCCGCTGGGAACGAGCTGCATGGAGGCTGAGCAGTTACTGTGAATGAGGAGAGGAGGATCTTTGCCTGATATAGCCTGTTTTGTTTTGAAGGCTTGAGAATGTGGGTGTTTACTGCATTAACTATGTGTGCCAACTCCATGGCTACTGTGATGGTTTTGACTTTCTGGTTTGGGGACTCAGTTTTCTGGTATTTGAATAAATGTTCTAGCCATGTCCCCCATGTAGAGATCCTGTTCCATTTTGTGATCAATAATCATATCAGCATACTTATAGTCACCATAGGCATTATGAATACTGCATTGTTGTTACAACCACTCCTAAATCAATTCTGAGGGGGTTTCAATGTTGTTTGGAGGGGAATTGGGAGAGGTCCAGGGAGTTCCTGTCATACTCTACCATCTTGCCACTGGAAGTTCATATCCTTTCTTTTTTTTTTTATTTTAGAATGGACCTTTTATTAAAATGCCATGTTGGCCCATCAGGCCACATGGCGGACTGAACAGTTACCCACCACATGTCTTAAGTACAGCAATAGTAGCAGCAGCAGCCTGCAACAGCCCTTCATATCCTTTCTAAAAGTTTTCAAAGTAGTATTTTTTACCTCCCCCCCAATCTACTTGATAAGCTGTTCACCTCAATAATTTCTGGTCCATCACATTAGAAGAGATCTGAATCATCTGGCTCTGACTACATCCAATATATCTTTGTCAACATCTCGTTACTAAAATATTCACTGGGTTCAAAGTGAAATTCTAACATGAAACTCATAGGCTGGCCAGCATCTGAGAACTTCACTTCATCTTTCAAGAGCTTTGGAATAGGTTCATCATGTTCCTGAACCATATCACTGAGCAAATCAACATTTTTTAAGGAGCCAAAATTCAGGAATTCCTTTAGGGTGTTCTTTTTCTTCATCTTTTTTTCTCCTCTTCAAACCTAACCTTCTCTTTTATTTCCTCTGAAATTTCTACATTATCATCTGGTTTCTATTCATATTTTGCTTCTGTAGGTTCATAAATTGCATTAATTTCACTTCTTTTATCAAAAAGTATCTGGTAAAGAAGAGCATACTTTGAAGGGCATGAACTCCCCATAGAATGTGGCTTCTATCTGCACATTTAACTTAAAGGTTTCTGAGGGCACTGACACATTGTTTAATTAGTTTTGTCAAGTTTTCAATGCAACAGCTCATGTTCCCACTCAACCATACAATATTTCTCAGAGGGCTACAAGAATTTGAGGATTCTGAATCACCTGAACAGAAAGCTGATGAACTTTGCTATTTATATCTTCACCAGTTTCTTTTTCTCCCACTTTAACTTTCTGGTCAAGTTCAGATGGTTCTTTGTCATCAACGTTTGCCACAGTTGATATTTATAGCTGCTAATGGGGAACAAGGAGCCAGAACAGCCCAGGGTAACTCAGAGCAATGGTGTCAAAGGAAGAGAAAGAAGAGAAAAAAGAAGTGAAGGCAGATGAAGTATCCTGGGCAAATAGTGCTTCTAAAAGGGTGACAGCCCCCTTCTCCTGTTCAAACCTCATCTGGAATAGTTTACTCCAATCTGAGTGCCATTCTGAGTTTGAAAGGACGTTGATAAACTGGAGAATGCCCACAAGAAGATTATCATGATGGTAAAGGGTTCAGAGTAAAATCACATATGAGTATCAATTGAAGAAACTGGGCATTTTTAGCCTGAAAAAGACTCAGAGAGAACAAAATAGCGGATCTTCAAGTAAATAAAGGATTAGATAGCTATCATTTATGTGGTAATTTAGGCTTTCAAAGTGCTGGGCATATGTAATCTCATTTGATCTTCACAACAACCCTGGGAGGTAGATTCCCCCATTTTACAGCTGAGGAAACTGAAGTAGAGGGAAGTGACTTTCCCCAAGTCACACAGCTACTAACTGGGACAAGACTTTCTAGTTTTACTTTCTAGAGTTCCAAATTGCTTTCCAGAACGTCTGGGCCAATTTTCAGCTCTTCCAACAGTTATACCTCTTTTCTCATAGTCCCTCTAACATTTGCCATTTTCCTCTTTTGTCATCTTTGCTAGTCTAACAGATGTGAGAACCTAAAAGCTGCTTTGATTTTAATAATTAGCAGTTATTTAAAGCATTTTTCTTCTTGATAGGTTGTATTTCTTTCCCAGAAAACTGCATATTCCTAGCCTTTGACTATGCATTGCAGAATGGCTCTCTTATCAACAGGAATCACCTCCTTATAGGCTTGGAAATGAGACCTTAATCTGAGAAACTTCTTATAAATTTTTTTCTCAATTATTTGTTTCCTTTCGATTTTAACTACATTAAATTTGTTTGTGCAAAAACTTTAAGTCTTTTTTTCCAGCAAAATTGTCCATTTTATCTTGTGTGATCCTATCAGGCTTAGTCATGAATACTTCCTCTATCCATAAATCTGAAAAGCAGTTTTTTCCCTTGGCTTCTCTAATTTATTTATGTGACTTCTTATATCTAACTTATATATGCATGTGGAGGTTATCTTAGTTTATGGTATGAAGTATGGTGCTAAACCTGATTTCTGCCAGAATACTGTCCAGTTTTCCTAGTAATTTTTGTCAAATAGCAAGTCCTTCCCCCAGGAACTATGATATTTGGGTTTATCAAACAATATGCTACTTTTTGCTTCTATATATTAATATGTGCCATTTTTTTAAACCAGTATCAAATAATTTTAATTAGTGATTTGTAGTACAGTTTGAGATCTGATACTGATAGACTATTCCTTCCCACTTTTTTTCATGATTATCTTTGAGATTCTTGACTTTTTATGCCTCCATGAGGCATTATTTTTGGGGGTCTATCAAATATTCTTTTGGGAGTATGGTACAACACTGGATAATTAAATAAATTTCAGTAGTATTGTCATTTTTATTATTATTGTCATATTTATTATTATTTATTATTATTATTGATCTACCCATGAGTAATTAATATTGCTCCAATTATTTTGGTCTGTCTTATTTTGCAAATGGTGCTTTGTAATTAGATTCATATAGTCCCCAGATGAAGCTTGGCAGATACACTTCCAAGTATTTTATAGCTTCTATAATTATCATTAATGGAATTTCTCTTTCTTGTTCTTCTTACTGAGCTTTGTTGGTTACGTATAGGAATGCTGATGACTTATGTGATTTATGTGCCTTCAACTTTGCTGAAGTTATTAATTATTCCAACTTCATATCATGTGAAAAAAATTTTTTCCTTTGTCTATGCTTATTTCCTCATTTTTTTTCATTATAGCTACTATTTCTAGCAATATATTTAAAATAGTGGTGATGACGATGGTCATCCTTGCTTTACCCTTTATCTTAACTAGAAAGGCCTCTAACTTTTCTCTATTACCAATAATGTTTGCTTTTGGATTTAGGTTAATGCTATTTACTATATTAAGGAAATGTCTATTTATTCTTACTTTTAGAATTTTTACTAGAATAAAGAGCTGAATTTTATTTTTTTTATTTTTTATTATTTTTTCAGAATTTATATAATCATACGGTTTTTGTTATTTTTTTTTAAACAAATACTTTATTAACTTCTGTTTTACATCATTCATTTCCGCCAGATTTTGAGTTACAATCATTTTCCCCCCATTATTCCCCTACCCAACCTCCCAGAATAGCAGTCCCACAAGATATCGCTTCCTCCAATCTGCTCTCTCCCATACCTTCTCCCATACCCCCATCGACTTTTCCATTAGAGGAAGATGAATCTTTGTGTCCCAATGCCTGCACATCTTATCTCCCAATTATAGGCAAAAGAGTATTAATAATAGTATTTATATATATATTTGAAACATTTAATGTTACGACCTCGAATTTCAGATCCATTTCCTTCCTCCCTTGTCACCCATTCCTTCTTGGGAGATAAGTAATTCAGTATATGTTGTACATGTCTAGCTATGCAAAACATTATCATAGTAGATATATTGTACAAGGCTGCTTATAATTCCCTCCCACTCATCCCACCCCCCACCTGGTCCATTCCCTACATGATCCTGTCCCTCTTCTATAGTGGGTACTTCCAACCTCCCCTCCCCCCAAGGATGCCCTCCCATCCATCATCCCTCCTCTCATCCCCCTTCCCCCTATCCTGCTGCAGGTTGAGATATCCCATTTAGTATGTATGTCATTTTCTCCCTGAACCAAATTCAATGTGAATGTGGTTTTGCCTTTTTAGCCTTCCTTATTCTCCCCCTCCTTTGCAACCACTTCCCCTTGCTTCTTCTACATGGGATAGTTTACCCTACCCTGTCTCTCCCATCTCCTCTTGCCACTTTCCTCTCTCACCTCATAATTTCATCCCTTGAGTATTCTCCCTTCCCAACAAATTCAACCTATGCCCTCTATCCATATATAACTGTAACCATATACACACACATTCACATATGTATTCATATGACCACACCCCTTCTTCCATTATTTTCATAGTGAGAAAGATATCATCAGTCACAGATATTGCTTTTCCATATACGAATGTAAATAGTTCAACTTTGATAAGTTCCTTTTGATTTCTTTTCCCTGATTACCTTCTCAGGCATCTCTTACTTCTTGCGTCTGGATGTCAAATTTTCTATTCAACTCTGGTTTTTTCCTCAAGAATGCTTGAAAGTCCTCTATTCCACTGAATGACCATATTTTCCCCTGAAACAAAATACTCAGTTTTGCTGGGTAGGTGACCCTTGGGTTCATTCCCAGTTCTTTTGCCCTCTGGAATATCATATTCCATGCCCTTCGATCCCTCAGTGTAGAAGCTGCCAGGTCCTGGGCTATTCTGATTGTGTTTCCACAATATTGAAATTGTTTCTTCCTGGCTGCTTGTAGTATTTTCTCCTTGATCTGGGGATTCTGGAACCTGGCTATAATATTCCTGGGAGTTTTCTTTTTGGGATCTTTTTCAGGAGGTGATCGGTGGATTCTTTCAACCTCTATTTTGCCCTCTGGATCTAAAACATCAGGGCAGTTTTCCTTGAGAATTTCTTGAAGCGTGATTTCTAGGTTCTTTCCTTGATCATGGCTTTCAGGTAGTCCAATAATTTTTAAATTGTCTCTCCTGGATCTATTTTCCAGGTCAGTGGTTTTTCCCATGAGATATTTCACATTGCCTTCTAATCTTTCGTTTGTTTGGATCTGCTTAACAGCATCTTGATTTCTCAAAAAGTCATTAGCTTCCATTTGCTCCAGTCTAACTCTGAAGGAATGAATCTCCTCAGTGAACTTTTGAGATTCTTTTTCCATCTGGCAAATTCGACTTTTTAAGGCATTCTTCTCCTCATTGCCCTTTTTGGGCCTCCTTTGCCATTTGAGTTAGTCTATTTTTTAAGGTGTTGTTTTCCTCAGTCAGGCTGTTGACCCTCATTTCATACTTTTCCTGCATCCTTCTCATTTCTCTTTCCAATTTTTCCTCCACTTCTCTTATTTGATTTTTAAAGTCCTTCTTAAGGTCCTCTATGGCCTGCAACCCACTCATGTTTTCCCCTGGGGCTTTTGGAGCAGGACTTCTGACCTCACAGTCCTTTTCCCGCCCTATGCCCCCAAAATAGGAGTCTAGGGTTGCATTTTTCTGTTTCCTTTGCCTTGGCATGTTGCCACTTAATTGCTTGACTTTTGGGCTTGTTGCCACACTATGGCTTTAAGGCCAGATAGAGGAATTTTCGTCCCGAACGTGTGGGGGGCAACTTCCACCCACAACTTCCACCCTAGATCACAATCCAGATCCAGGGAGGTTAAAGCAAGAGCGATTACCCCCCAAGACTGATCGCTGGATCTCCCCACGATTTGTAGGCTGGGAGCCGGAAATGCCTCTGAAAACTACACAATGGCGTGTCTCCTCAGCAGCTTCTAGCCCCCAGGGGAGGGAGCTGACGCATTCCCCAAATACAGGTCCCAAAGTCCATAGGACACTAACCTCTTACTTTGTCCTAGGCAAGTCTATGTTGATAATTCTGGAATCTCCACAGTTCCTGGTGTTCTGGGGTTCCTCCAGCCGGCTGCTGGCCCTGCCGCCCGCTGGCCCTGCCGCCCTGGGGCTAAAACCTCGGCTCAAGTGGACCTGGGCTGGCTCCTGCGCTCTGCACGCTGCCAGCTCCCAGACCACTGCGCTGGTCCTTCCTGCAGGGTGCTGGGCTGTCCTCAGCGGGAGGTTAGCTTCTCTGTGTCGTTCTGTGGGTGCTGGGGCTCCAGAAGTTTTTCAGAGTCCTTTTTTACATAGTTTGTGGAGAATGTGGGGGCAGAGAGGCTTGGATGAGCTGTTTCTACTCCGCCATCTTGGCTCCGCCCCAGTTTTTGTTATTTATATTATTAGCATGGCTTATTATATTTATAGTCTTCCTTACACTGAACCAACCCTACATTTTCATTATAAACCCAATTTGCTCATAATATATATTATGTTTCCAATATAATTTTAGCCTACTTGATAAAATTTTATTTAAAATATTTGCATCAATGTTCTTTAGGGAACATTCTCTGCTTTGTCTCTCCTTGGTTTAAATATCAAGACCATATTTGTACCATAGGAAAAAAAACTGGAAGGATGCCTTATTACTATCATCATCATCATCATCATCATCATCATTATTATTATGAATAGTCTATGTAATAGAATGACTTGTTCTTTGAAAGGTTGATAGAATTCACTTGTGAGTCCATCTGGTCTTGTCTTAGAAAGCTTTTTAAGAATTCATTTATGGTTTGTTCAATTTCTTTTTCTGATACTGGGTTATCTAAATACCTTACATTTTCTTTTGCTAATCTCGGTATTTTATATATATATATATGTATATTTTTGGGGTTTTTTTGCTTTTTGGAGGGGGGAAGGCAGGGCAATAGGGGTTAAGTGACTTGCCCAAGGTCACATGGCTATAAGTGTTAAATGTCGGAGGCTGGATTTGAACTCAGGTCCTCCTGACTCCAGGGCCCATGCTCTATTCATTGTGCCACCTAGCCGCTCTGGTATTTTATACTTTTCTAAGTATTCATCTATTTCTTTAAATTATCAGTTTTGCTAGCATATAATTGAGCAAAATTTATTTTTAAGTAAAACAAGTTTATTGATATTTTGCTTTTTATATTACCTTTACTTCCCAATATATCTCTTCCTCCTAGCCTGAGACATTTTTTTAAAGAACTTTTTAAAAGAGGGGGAAAAAGTTCTATAAAACTACATTATAGTATCATTCTATAAAATACATTAACTGAATCTGATAGAATCTGCACTGTTTCACATCCATAGTCCATCACCTATTCAAAGACAAGAGGGACATGTAGTCTCATTTCTCTTATTTGGAGCCAAGCCTAGTTAGTTATTATAATTATTCATTGGGGGGGAAGGGGACAGAAATGGGGGAGGGGTTAGAAGTCTTTTCACTTATATTTCTGTAGCCATTTTGAATAAATATTGTTCTTACCCCACTTTGCTTCAGGTTGCATAAATCTTCTCATGCTTTCTCTGTATTCTTTGTATTTGTCATTTTTTTCCAACATAGGAGTATTGCATTACATTCATTCACTTTAATTTGTTTAGTTATTTCCCAATCAATGGGAATCTACTTTGTTTCCGAACTAGATATTTAAGGTACTTTCAGTACTGACATGGGTTTAGAATCTTATGGAATTTGTTGCAAAAGTAATGATAGAGGGGCGGCTAGGTGGCGCAGCGAGTAGAGCGTCGGCCCTGGAGGACCTGAGTTCAGATCTGGCCTCAGACACTTAACGCACACAAACAAAAACCTAGCCATGTGACCTTGGGCAAGTTACTTAACCCCAATTGCCCTCAAAAAAAAAAAAAGTAATGATAGAAGGGTAGTACAAAAGAGCTAATCTATACCTTCCCTTGATTAATGGGAGTTGCAAAGCACCCACTCAAAAGGTAACTTCAGCAAGGAAAGGTAGCTTCTAAATTGAATGTCATCAAGTGTAACCAAAAAGTAACTTAAAGGAGCAAATGAACTTAGCTACAATTTAGAGGAGAGGAGAGGAGAGGAAAAATAACTCAAAGTGGTATTTAAAGTGTGGATCTCCAGTACTACTTTAAATATTACTTTATAGCCAATATATATTTTAATATAGTACCCAAATGATAACTGCTAGGGACAACATTCTTGGATAATCTAAACTACTTTAACTCATTCTCTAGTCAATAATCAGGAATTCAATCAAGGAGCTTCATTGCTAGAGTCGGGTTTCAGAGGCTGGAAAAGTTTCATTCATTGTGAAAATTCAAACTAGGGCATTAGGATGATCTTATCAGACTTGGTACCCTGGACTCCTCAGGAGAAAAAAAAAGGCAAATGTGCCTCTGGACCCAAGGGCTGAAGTTAATGTACTATTGACCCTTTTAACCTATAAAGATATATGGGTTAGGAGTACTAATAAATTAATTCCTACAAAAGCAGGTTATTTAACAGTGACTTGAACAAGACTGTTAATTCTGCTTAAAGCAGAATTTTTATCAAAAGAAATAAAATCTTAATAAATTTGTTAAAATCTTTAAGTCATAAGGCTTCAAGGCTGAGTAAATCTAAGTCCACATTTCTGATAGTACTAAAAAGATTAAAAAGGTTGTTCATTCATGTCTAGAGACTGAACACAATAATGTAACAAAGGGAGAAACAGCTCTTCCAAGCCACTCTGCCCCCAGATTCCCCCCCAGACTACATAAAAGGGGACTCTGAACAACTTCTGGAGCCCCAGCACCCACAGAACGACACAGAGAAGCTAACTTCCCACTGAGGACAGCCCAGCAGCCCTGCAGGAAGGACCAGCGCAGCAGTCTGGGAGCCAGCAGCAAGCAGAGTGCGGGGAGCCGAGCTGAGCCAAGCCATGCCCAGGTCCCCGTGAGCCGAGGTTTTAGCCCCAGGGCAGCAGGGCCAGCAGCCAGCTGGAGGGACCCCAGAACACCAGCAGCTGTGGCAATTCCAGAATTATCAACATAGACATGCCTAGAACAAAGTGAGAGGTTAGTGCCCTCTGGACTTTGGGACCAGTATTTGGGGAATACATCAGCTTCCTCCCCTGGGGGCTAGAAGCCGCTGAGGAGACACACCATTTTGTAGTTTTCAGAGGCAGCTCCAGCTCCTGGCCTGCGAACTGTAGGGAGATCCAGCGATCAGTCTTGGGGGATAATTGCTCTTGCTTTAACCTCCCTGGATCTGGATTGTGATCTGGGGTGGAGGTCATGGGTGGGTTTCCAGCTTGCCAGAAACGGAAGCTGGCCCCCTCACACGTTTGGGGCGAAAGTTCCTGTCTGGCACCAGGCCATACTGTGGCAACAAGCCCAAAAGGCAAGTAATTAAGTGGCAACATGCCAAGGCAAAGGAAACAGAAAAATGCAACCCTAGACTCCTATTTTGGGGGCATAGAGCGGGAAAAGGACTGTGAGGTCAGAAGTCCTGCTCCAAAAGCCCCACGGGAAAACATGAGTGGGTTGCAGGCCATAGAGGACCTTAAGAAGGACTTTAAAAATCAAATAAGAGAAGTGGAGGAAAAATTAGAAAGAGAAATGAGAAGGATGCAGAAAAGTATGAAATGAGGGTCAACAGCCTGACTGAGGAAAACAACACCTTAAAATAGACTAACTCAAATGGCAAAGGAGGCCCAAAAGGGCAATGAGGAGAAGAATGCCTTAAAAAGTCGAATTTGCCAGATGGAAAAAGAATCTCAAAAGCTCACTGAGGAGATTCATTCCTTCAGAGTTAGACTGGAGCAAATGGAAGCTAGTGACTTTATGAGAAATCAAGATACTATTAAACAGATCCAAACAAATGAACGAATAGAAGGCAATGTGAAATATCTCATGGGAAAAACCACTGACCTGGAAAATAGATCCAGGAGAGACAATTTAAAAATTATTGGACTACCTGAAAGCCATGATCAAAGAAAGAACCTAGAAATCACCCTTCAAGAAATTCTCAAGGAAAATTGCCCTGATGTTTTAGATCCAGAGGGCAAAATAGAGGTTAAAAGAATCTACAGATCACCTCCTGAAAAAGATCCCAAAAAGAAAACTCCCAGGAATATCATAGCCAGGTTCCAGAATCCCCAGATCAAGGAGAAAATACTACAGGCAGCCAGGAAGAAACAATTTCAATATTGTGGAAACACAATCAGAATAGCCTAGGACCTGGCAGCTTCTACACTGAGGGATAGAAGGGCATGGAATATGATATTCCAGAGGGCAAAAGAGCTGGGAATGAACCCAAAGGTCACCTACCCAGCAAAACTGAGTATCTTGTTTCAGGGGAAAATATGGTCATTCAGTGGAATAGAGGACTTTCAAGCATTCTTGAGGAAAAAACCAGAATTGAATAGAAAATCTGACATCCAGACACAAGAAGCAAGAGATGCCTGAGAAGGTAATCAGGGAAAAGAAATCAAAAGGAACTTATTAAAGTTGAACTATTTACATTCCTATATGGAAAAACAATAACTGTAACTGATGATATCTTTCTCACTATGAAAATAATGGAAGAAAGGTGTGTGGTCATATGAATACATATGTGAATGTGTGTGTATATGGTTACAGTTATATATGGATAGAGGGCATAGGTTGAATTTGTTGGAAAGGGAGGATATTCAAGGGGTGAAATTATGAGGTGAGAGAGGAAAGTGGCTAGAGGAGATGGGGGAGAGACAGGGTAGGGTAAACTATCTCATGTAGAAGAAGCAAGGGGAAGTGGTTGCAAGGGAGGGGGAGAATAGGAAGGCAAAAAGGCAAAACCACATTCTCATTGAATTTGGTTCAGGGAGAGAATGACATACACACTGAATGGGATATCTCAACCTACAGCAGAATAGGGGGAAAGGGGATGAGAGGAAGGATGATGGATGGGAGGGCATCCTTGGGGGGAGGGGAGGTTGGAAGTACCCACTATAGAAGAGGGACAGGATCATGTAGGGAATGGATCAGGTGGGGGGTGGGATGAGTGGGAGGGAATTATAAGCAGCCTTGTACAATATATCTACTATGATAATGTTTTGCATAGCTAGACATGTACAACGTATACTGAATTACTTATCTCCCAAGAAGGAATGGGTGACAAGGGAAGAAGGAAATGGATCTGAAATTCGAGGTCTTAACATTAAGTGTTTCAAATATATATAAATACTATTATTAATACTCTTTTGCTTGTAATAGGGAGATAAGATGTGCAGGCATTGGGACGCAATGATTCACCTTCCTCTAATGGAAAAGTCGAAGCGTGTATGGGAGAAGGTATGGGAGAGAGCAGATTGGAGGAAGCGATATCTTGTGGGACTGCTGTTCTGGGAGGTTGGGTAGGGGAATAACGGGGGGGAAATGATTGTAACTCAAAATCTAGTGGAAATGAATGATGTAAAACAGAAGTTAATAAAGCATTTGTTTAAAAAAATAATAATGTAACAATGGTATGTTAATGGAAAGTTGTTTAGGTTAATGTAAGAACTAACATTTAAAAAAAGCACAGCATCAAGAAAGTCTTTAAGATCTTACTGAGGAATAACAGAATCATTAAATGGAATTCAAATAAATAAAATAAAAACACTAAATTTCTGAAAGTAATCTCCATCAAATTATTATGCAAATTCTTACTTATTGGAAAGTCCTTGAATCAAAAGTGCTAAGACTCTCCCCATCTCAATTCTCAAAAAAAATTTTTTTTTCTTTTTGGAGGGCAATTGGGGTTAAGTGACTTGCCCAAGGTCACACAACTAGTTTTTGTGTTAAATGTCTGAGGCTGGATTTGAACTCAGATCCTCCTGACTCCAGGGCTGGTGCTCTATTCACTGCACCCCCTAGCTACCTCTTCAGTTCTCATATTTAAAAGGAGGGAAGGACAAAAGTTGAAAGTCAATGGAACTTAGCAGAGAGATGTAACTTGTCTGTCAAAACCAAGACAAACCATAGCCTGCCTTTTTTTTTTCTCCCTAAATTTTAGAGGAAAAAATATTCAATGCTGCTGTTTGCTCTGCAGTACTTGATTGTGGCCTTACATGAAGACTAGAAAATCAAAAAGCTTTCAAGTTGGACTCTCCAATTTTGCAGATTAGGAAAGTGAGGTACACAGAAATTAAGTGACAATCTAGATCACAAACAAAAGTCACTAATACTATATGAACACTGACAGAGGCTTTTCAAATATTTTGAGGGAATGGACAAAGTAGAATAAGTGTTAAATGAAGATTTAAGACAAGAAACTAAAAATAAGTAGTGAAAAATAGATTAACAGGAAGGTCAAAGAAGCCATCAAAGAGGAGGTAGCATATGAGTTAGGCCTTGAAGAATGGGGTTTCAACAGACATGGGGAGAGAGAGGAATTAATTTTGGGTATGGACAATGGTATGAGCAAAAGTGACAGAGACCAAAATAAGGACCCAAAGTAATGCTGTCTGGCTAGAAGATAAGGAAGGCAGTGTGGTATAATGGAAAGATTTGGAGCCAGAAGACAAAGATTATCCCAGCCTTGGCAATTACTACTTTTTTGAGACCGTAAATAACTTAGCTAACCTATCCAGAAGTCAGTTTCAGACAAGAGGTTCGACCAACAGTTCATTCTAACTACTATGGTCTTCACGGGGAGAAACATGAAATATACCTGGATAGGTAAGTTGAAATTAAACTGTGGCGGTTCTAGAACAACAGTGACACCTGGTGCCTGGGGAATTACTTGGCCTAAAGCCCTTTCCCAACCACCTACTGGAGGATTTTGTAAATAACCAGTTTTCCTTTCTCTTGGAGTACTCACAGCTAAATTAATTCTAATAAAGCTAATCTCTTTCTTCACAAGCACTCTGAAAACCCCGCTTTCTTCTTTTCCATTGCCAGTTACCTCAAAGCCATCTTTCTCCCTCTTATACCTTTTGTGGATCCAAAAGTAAACTTAAATGTGGTTCTCACTAAAGTCCTATTCTAATGCTTCACTACAGCTTGCCTGAGATAGCCTTTGAGAACCCAGGATCACGTGGGTGATCACGTGGGTGATCCTGGGTTCTCAAAGGCTATCTCCGGCAAGCCCAAACTCTGGAAGGTCCTTCCCGACACTTGGAAAAGCTTGAAGTATAGGTTGAGAAGAGCCTTCATGTCTGCTGTGGGAAAACTGGCCCTAGCTAAGGTCAGAAAGCCTCATCATCGGGTTGGTCACACAGCAATAGATTTTTTTGGCTATAAAAACTCTCAAAAGATATCCACTTAAGAGACAAAATCATGGCTTTTAGGGTATTTAAAAAATCATGTAAAAATTAATGATAGTACATGCTTGTCTTTTTAAAAGTACACATTTTTAAAAATGAAATTAGATCTACTAAAGAGTAAATACTATAAATTTCTAGTTTTGGGAAGTACCCAAAAAGTTCCTTGTAAATCTCCACAAAAATCCCCTTCTATCTCTCCTTTCTCTCCCTTCTAATTCAACCTGCTTTTCCTCAAGCACTAATACCAAGATAAAGAAAATAAAATATTTTTTAATTTGTTGTTTAACAATATTGAAACTATTGTTTTCTTTTTTCTTTGCAAAAAATTTTCCAGTTTTTGCAATTCTCGAAACCTGCATATGGCAATCCTTTCCTAGTTCCAAACATGTAATGTACAGATGATAGAACTGTTTGCAAGAAGGAGACACATGTATAAGCAATTAGTTTTGCAATTGTGTATGTAGTAAATCTTTAGACGCAGTATATATAAAATCTGTGGAGGTTTGAACAATTTTTTTATTACACTAATGCCTGATTTATATTACTATTTGGTTTGACAAGTTTTCACTTGGTTTTGCTTGAATGTTGGTAGACATAAGGGTTGATCGAGCTCACTTAAATCAAAAGCACAGAAATTTATTTTGAAAATTTGAAGAATCAATTACTAAATATTCTTATTTAATTTGAAACATATGTGGATATATATAGTAATATTACATATATATGTAGGTATATCTGTATACTTATTTTTTAATGAATCAACTGTCTTTAACTTGTTATAAAATGTTTTCCTAAAATTTTGGTGTCTTAAAAAAAAGTTCATTACCAGTTTTTAAGATTTAAAAACAAGGCAGGGGCGGCTAGGTGGCGCAGTGAGTAGAGAGTAGAGGCCCTGGAGTCAGAAGGACCTGAGTTCCGATCCGGCCTCAGACACTTAACACACACAAACAAAAAAAACCTAGCCGTGTAACCTTGGGCAAGTTACTTAACCCCAGTTGCCCACCAAAAAGCAAAAAAATAAATAAATAAATAAAAATAAAAACATGGCAAATAAGTTTTCTTTTCCTTCCTTGCTAAAAAAAAAAATTACACCTATCAATTAAATAGTATGACTTTAAAAGGCAGTGTGCTGTAGTGCAAAGTGCTAGACTTAAAGTTAGGAAAATATGAGTCCAAATTCCAATTCAAAAACAGATATATAAAGATAGTGAGATATACACATTTGTTATTCTTGTTCAACTGTTTCAGTTACATCCGATTCTTCAGGATCCCATTTGGGGTTTTCTTGGCAAAGATATTAGAGTGGTTTGCCATTTCCTTCTCTAGTTCATTTTACAAGTGAGGAAACTGAGGCAAACAAGGGTAAGTGACTTGCCCGGGGTCACACAGCCATTAAGTTTCTGAAGCCATATTTGAACTCAGGTCTTTCTGACTCCAGACCTGGGACTTTATCCAGTGCGATACCTGGCTGTAGATATATTAAAACTTCATAAATATACTCATGTCTAAAGATATGTAAACTATGAGACTTGGGCAAAATACTTAACCTTACTTTCCTTTTCCATAAAAATGGTGATGATAATAATAGCACCTACTTCACACAGTTGTTATGAAGTTAATATGAAAATTGCTTCACAGTGAGTAAGAGTGCCAACTCCAGAATCGGGAGGACCTGGGGAAGACCCAGGATTGGTTCCGGCCTCAGATACTTAACACCCACACAAAAATAACTGGCTGTGTAACCTTGAGCAAGTTACTTAACCCCAATTGCTTAAAAAAAAATTGCTTTGCAAACCTTACAGAGCTATAAAAATATCAGCTGAGGGCAGCTAGGTAGTGCACTGGATATAGTACAGAGTCTAAAGTCAAGAAGACTCATCTTCCTGAGTTCACATCTGGCCTCAAATACATCCTAGTTCAAGTGACCCTGAGCAAGTCACTTAACCCTCTTTGTCTCAGTTTCCTCATCTGTAAAAGGAGCTGGAGAAGGAAAAGGCAAACCACTTCAGTATCTCTGCCAAGAAAACCCCCAATGGGGTCATGAAGAGTTGGATACAACTGAAAATGACTCAACAACAATTACTGTGAGGTCCCGTTAGATTGTGAGCTCCCTGAGGGCAGGAACTGTCTTCACTCTTTTTGTATTCCCAGCACTTAGCATAGTGGCTGGCATATATAATGCTTAATAAATGTTTACTGACTATCACGCTCCATTTGAGATTGCACCAAGTGAAGTAAAGTGCTGAAGCAAAATGTCTTTCTGATTAATAGGCGCAGGTGAAGAAATAATACTTTGACTGCCTACATGTTTCATATATGAGTAGTTTAATATGAATCATCTAACACTGAAATGACATTTTATATACTAGAGAAGTAATGTTCTAGATGGTGCCCCAATAGATTGAAAAATTTAATTACAAATGTCAAATGTAGAGCCAAGAAACAGTTTACTTACCTTTGAGAATCTATAACATTATACTGCAGTAAACTCGATCTGAATTTCCTGTATAAATTAATCAATCAATTAATAGATACTTATGGACCACCTACTATATATAAAGCACTGTAGAGAACTAGGTTGAGCTATGGATAGAACACAGGACTTGGAGTTAAAAAGTTCTGAGTTCAAATCCTTCCCCAGACACTTAGTAGCTATATGAGCTTAGTTATTTAACCTTTCTATGCCTTAGTTTCCCCATCTGTAAAATGGAATAAATATAGCACTTACCTTGCAGGGTCACTGTGAAAATGACAACATACGGACAGCACTTTAAACAATCAAAGTGCTCTACAGATACAAATAATATTAATTATTGTTACTACTACTACTACTACGCTTAGCTTTATGGAACAAATTTGTAGAAGACTATGCCTTATTTCTTAGAGGAGAGCTGAAACATCTATCTATGAATGAATATACTACAAAGTAGTATCACAATGCCAGATGAGTGGTAGACTATGCACATCATGGAATACAGAATTAACTGGCTCAAGCAGTGAGTCTATAAAATAACATCTTATCAGTGCTCTAGCAATCCTATTTCCCAAAGTAATGTGAAAACTTTGCATTTAAGCACTAAACATAAGAAACATGAGAAACAAATAATTGAATCAGTGGGTATCAGAGCTCAAAAAAAAATCAAAACTTCTTTTCTTGGATCTGGGAAATAAGAGGTTTTTTTTTACTTAACTGAACACTAAACAATAAAATACAAACTGAAGATGTTAAATGGTTTTCACATTAATCAAATGACAGACTCAACACACCACCAAATGAATATAATGTTCTGATAGAGCTAGCTGTCTGATGTACTGAGAAAGTAAATTTTCATTTTTTAAAAAACTAAAACCCCAGATGGGGGTTTTGTTTACTAAAAGTGGATTATATTCCAATTGATGGTCTATTTGTTGAAATACTCACTTTTGGACTTACCCATAGCAAGTCCAGAGTTTACAGTTTATTATTTAAATCATTTAGTGTACTACCTACTTTATCATTTATCCACTCTTATCCACTGATGCATTAAATAATGGGATATGTATTTTGGCAACTTCCCAAAGTGCTGTTTCCTATAGTAAGGACCTAAAAGAGTAGTGTGATGAATAACACCTTCTTTTCTCTGTTCCCTTGTAATATGTATGCATATTATGTGTAGATATGAGCAATCATATATGTGTTAAGTGTTTGTCAATACTACATTCAAAAGTGGAAAGGAGAAAATTGAAAGATGAGAGAATTTTGAACAAAGAAATGGCTGGTGACAGAAGAAATCTAAGGCAAAAGAACTTGTACCCAAAAGGAATATCAGTGTAGGTGCTGAAATTCCATTTAATCTAATTCAATAAGTATTTATTAAGCATCTACTATATGCAAAGTACCAGGGACACAAAATAAAAAAAATATAGTTCCAACCTTCAATGAACTTTCATCATTATAGTGAACAGAGATACACATATTTATGAACATACACATATAAGTAAAGGCAAAATATATCCAAAGTAAATACAAGCTGGCAAAGGGAAAGAACTAATAACTGAGATGATCAAGAAAGGCCTAATGTAGGAAGTAGTACGTGAGCTGTGCCTCAAAGGAAGCTAGGGATTCCAAGAGTCAGGTAAGTAATGAAATCATCAAAATCAGGGCAGCCAGCCTGTGAAAAGTCACAGAGGCAGAAGATAAAATATTGTATACAGTGTAAGTGGGTCACTTTGGCTGGAAATAGTACATGAAGGAAAAAAATGTGTTGTGATCAGCCCAGAAAGACTGAATAGAGTCATATTGTAAAGGTTAGTAAATGTTAAATAGAGAAATTTCATCCTAGAAGCAACAGGGAACCACTGAAGCTTCTTGACCAGAAGGATAGAGATTGTCAGATAGTTGTTTTAGGAAGATCAATCTGGCAGCTATGTGGAGGGCAAACTGACAAGGGGAGAGATTGGAAGTAGGGAGACCAGTTAGGGGGCTATCACAATAGTCCAGGCCACAGGTAATAAGAGCCTCAAGTAGGGTGGTGGTTGTGTATTCAGAAAAAAAGGGACAGATACAAGAAGTGCTACAGAAGAAGAATCAACAGGATTTGGCAACTGACTGGATAAGCAGATGAAGGAGAATGAAGAGGTTGTGAATTTGGGTGACTAGAAGAATGGTGTGCCATCACAGAAGTTGGGAAGTTAGAAGAGAAGCATTATCTGTCAGGGAAAGACAAACACTTTGATGCCTACCAGACATTCAGTTAAAAATGTCCAGCAGCGGTCTTCATATTTACCTGGAGAGGCTTATACAAACTGATGCTGAGTGAGAAGAGTAGAACCAGGAGAAATTTGTACACAATCACAGACACAACATATGTGTGATGACCAACTATGACAGACTGGACTCTTCTCAGCAATGCAGTGATATAAGTCAATCCCCAAAGACTCATGATGGAGAGAGATGCTACATCCAGAGAAAGAACTAGAAAGAACTGAGTCTGAATCCTGATGGAAGCAAACTACCTGATCTTTTTCTTTTCATTGTTTGGTTTTATTTCCTCTTTGCCATTTTTCATTCCATCTAGTACAATACTCCTCTGTAACCTGACTAATGTCTAATGTGAAAGTATTTGCAGCTCCTATACTGGACTATATGTCCTCATGGGGGGTGGGGGGAGGGAGGGAAGGAAAATTTGAAACTCAAGGAACTATGGAATTGAATCTTGTAAACTAAAAATAAACAAACAAATTAATAATTAAAAAAAGAAATACATCAAATAAAAAAAGGAAAAAATGTTCAGCAGACATCTAAAAAAGAACCATTTCCTCTGCCATTTCTTGTAGCACAAGAATATTCCATCATAATCCTATACAACTTGTTCAATCATTCCTCAACTGATAAGCAGCCTCTCAGTTTCTAATTCTTTGCCACCACAAAAAAAGCTGCTATAAATATTTGCATAAATATGGGTCTTTTTCCTTTTCTTTTGATCTTCTTGGGGCACAGACCCCAAGCAGCACTGCTAGGTCATAGGGAAACACAGTTTGGAGTATTTTCCCATATGATTATTATTGATAGCTTTGATTTCTTCCTCTGAAAACTTCCTGTTCATATCCTTTGACCATTTATCAATTGGGAAATGGCTCTTATTTTTATAAATTTGCTTCAGTTCCCTATATGCTTGAGAAATGACACTTTAACCAGAAAAATTTGCCATACAATTTCTACCCAGTTTCCTGCTTTCCTTCTAATTTTGGTTGCATTGGTTTTGTTAGTGTAAAAACTTTTAAATGTTATATAATCAAAATTATCTATTTTACCTCTTGTAAACCCATCTATCTCTTGTTTGGTCCTGAACTCTTCACCTAGCCAAACATCTGACAGATAATTTTTTTTCCTTGCCCCCGTAATTTGCTTGCAATATCACCCTTTATATCTAAAGTGTACCCATTTTGAACTGATTTTGGTATATGGTATGAGATATTGGTCTATGCCTAATTTCTGGCAGAGTACTCTCCAATTTTCCCAGCAGTTTTTGTCAAATACTGAGCTCTTGTAGGGGAAGGGTTCTTAGTCATCTTCATATCAATAGCTAATGAAGGTTGGTAAAGCCTACAGATTTCTTCTGTAAGAATAATGTTTTTTGCACTTTTTTTTTTGGAGGGCAATTGGGGTTAAGTAACTTGCCTAAGGTCACACGGCTAGGTTTTTGTTTGTGGGTGCGTTAAGTGTCTGAGGCTGGATCCGAACTCAGGTCCTTCTGACTCCAGGGCCGACGCTCTACTCACTGCACCACCTAGCCGCCCCAAGAATAATGTTTTTAAATGGAAAAAAAATACATGACTAGAAAGGAAACTATAAAGGAATTATACTGAAATACAGTTATCAAATGTTATGACTAGAATTGTATTCTCTGTGCATGTGCATTGCAGTAAAGGCATAGTAAAAATCTAAATTCTAGATTGAAGCAGATTAGGTCTCACTTGGCTTCTTTCAGCTAAAACTAGTTCAGCTGTGGATGGGGTGGGGGTGGGGTTCCCCCATGAGGGTTTTCCCCTTTGTATCCCAACGTCTTTGATGTTTACTGGTTTTTACTGTTTCACTTCAATATTATTGTTTGTTCCCCTACCTTTACTTCAATGCTCCTGAATACTGGTCCACACAGGTAAGGATACAAACAATAAAATACTCAAGAATATCCAGATAAAAGAATGAAAAACCATAAAGCAATGAAAAAACAAGATAACAGCAGTTCTAAAATAGGACAAACCTATCTATTACTCAGTCTAGTAAGGAATACTTGGTTATATCCAGCTAAAACAATGTTAACTAAGTAATACCTCAGGAAGACCTAACTATCGAGGGGACTGTAAACTGAGGTTTCCTTGAAATTCTGACTACACATACTGCTGCCAGGCCTATTAGCACAAGCATGTGTCTGATACTTTTCTGCCCTTCCCTGTCACACTACATGTCCCCCCTGAGTCATAATCTGACTGTAATTGGGAAATTTACAACTTCCTATGTGAGCACTAACTTTCATTCCTGGACTTAACACCCTTTACCATAAGAGTCAAGTAACTACCAGAGCTCTTCTCTCTCCAATTTCTCTTCTATTTCCTATTCATTATGATAAACCAAACAGGTTCAGAGGACCTATACTAGCCCCTCCAATCTCTCTATGACCCTCTCCATCAATATTTTCTCAAAACAGTGACCTACATCCCAATTTTTTCCCCAGTGAGTGTAGACAATTGCCTCCAAGATGGACTGTGGCAAATTCAGAAATTTACAAGTGAAATGACAATGTAATTTTTTAAAAGATTAGAAAAGAATGAACTAGAGAACAGTACTTCTTATTCCCTTTGGAAAAGAACTAAAAAGTGAGGTTGCTTTATACCACTAATGGACTAGAAAATAGCTGAAGAGGAGCTAAGAAAATCATAAGGGAACCACTGGCCCACAGGAAGGTTAAGGTCTTCAATTTAATTCCATACGACCCAGAGAGCAATATCTTATGATATTATTATCCTCATTTAGTAGATAAGACCTATGAATTTTTGTGATGTCAAGAAGTGTGCCCATGGGTCACAGAGCCTGTGTGATGAACCTCACTCTACTAAATCCACATCCAGCATTCTTTCCATTACAATACTCTGCCTGTTCACTTACATGTATACTGGCTAAAATACAACACAAAGCTGACAAGACTTAAAACAGATCTTCATGAAAGTTCATCTGCGCTTCCAGGGTCTCTGTTCTGATGCTCTGTACACTTCAGTCTCTTCCTGTTTTTTCCTCTGTGATTTCATTACCTCTCAGTCTTTTTCAGTATTTCTGAGTAGATAAATATCTCTTTAGTCTGTTTCTTCTTTCCTTCATTTCTCCTTTTTTCTCCCTTTTTTGACTGGTCACAATATAGAACTGTAGTATAGTTTGGTAACTGGGGTTATTTTAACAGATGTTCACAATTTTTAATTTATAAAGACTTAAATAAAATATTTTGTATTTATTTTTATTTTAAAAAAAACAACTAAAATCACCCTAAGTTGCTTTTTTACTTATTGCTGTATATGAAATTTTCAACAGAAACAAGGTTCCCAATACTATCCTTGGGAAAATATAAGTCATGTATTGGAAAAACACTGGACTAGATTATAATACTAGTTCTACTACTAATGAACTAGAAAACCTTGGACAAGTTAACTTCTCTGAGTTTCAGTTTTGTCATCTGTACAATGAATTGTTGGACTGATTAAAGCAATACATGAGGAAGTGAAGTTTATGGAGAGTATACTAAATTTTAAATTAAAGTACTTGGAGTCATCTTTAGAGTTTATTTTTTTCTTCTTTTCTCTGTGTAACCTTGGAGGCAATTAGGTGGCGGGTTGGGGCAGTTAGGAAGCTCAGTGGATAGATTGCTGGGCCTGGAATCAGGAAAATTCATCTTCCTGAGTTCAAATCTGGCCTCAGACACTTCTTAGCTGTGTGACCCTGGGCAAATTTAACCCTGTCTGCCTCAGTTTACTCATCTATAAAAGGAACAGGAAAAAGAAATGGTAAACCACTTCAGTATCTGCCAAGAAAACCCCAAATGGGGTCAAGAAGATTGAACATAACTGAAATGACACAACCACAATAAAGTGTAATTTTGAATGAGTTAACTTCTCTGGGCCATAGTTATCTCATCTATAATATGGGAAAGTTGCCTAGGGTTTTTAAAGTAATTTCCAATTCTAGATCCTAAGGGGATAAAATTTTTTTAAAAATTAAGTCTTACATTTAGATTAAAAAGAATAACAGTATGAGGATTTGGAAGGGAATATTTGGTTAAAGAGATATCCATCTCAAAGAATTTTAGAGAACTAAAAGTTCAATAAGTCTGTAATGGTACTTCCAAAAAGCTAATGGGATATTAGGCAAAATTAAGAGAAGTAGAGTGATCAGAAAGAAAGAAGTGATAGTAACATTCACATTTTAACACTGCATATTCAGAGTATTGAATTCAGTTCTGGGAATCGTGTTTTAAGAGAGATGTTGTTGACAAAGTAGATAAGTCCACTAAAGGATAAACAAGATAGTGAGGGGGCATGATTTCATATTTCATCAAAAGCACACAAACTGGAGGAGCTTGTTTGGAAAGGAGAAGACTGAGAAAAGCACATGATTTTTATTATTGTTCAGTTGTGTCAGACTTTTATGACCCCACACTGCACACCAATGCTGCCCATGGGGTTTTCCTGATAACAATACTGGAGTGGCTTGCCATTTCTTTAGTGGATTAAGGCAAACATAGTGACTTGAACAGGCTCACATAGCCAGTAAGTGTCTGAGGCAGGATTTGAATTCAGGTCTTCCTGACTCCAGGCCAGCATTCTATCCACTGAGCCACCTAGCTATCTCCAAAAGATATGATAATATTTGAAAAATATTTGTAGAACCACCAATTTCAAGAGGAATTAAATTTATTTTGCTTCAGAAGAGAGAATCGGTGTAAAAGTTACAGGGATATAGATTTTAGCTTAAGGTATGCAAGAACTTCCAAAAAAATGGAGCAATTTAAAAATGGCAATTGGCTACCTTGAGAGACAGTGACTATAATTACCAGTCACTGTAGTAAGTCAAATAGAAGTTGGAGGTCCACCTGTCAGGGATATTGTACCAAGGATCCATGTTACAGGTAGTAAGGCTGAATAAGATAACCTGATCCAATACTAAAATTCTAAGTTAATATGGCTGAGTAATCTCTAACATATCTTTAGCTCTAAGATCCTCTAAAATCACAAAGCCTTCTGTGAATAAAATAATAGGAAAAAAGTGTGACGGTGCTATAGAATTCAGAAGGTTTTCTCAACTTCAGAGGAATAAAATAATTCAATTCCACACACATGAGGTACTTAAAATAGGCAAGAGATCAGACTAAGTACTAAGAACACAAAGACAAAAGTAAAATAGCCCTTGGCCACCAGGAGCTTACATTCCGCCACTGGTACACAACATCTCTACAAATAAATGTAATACAAGTAAAGCTGAAAAGGGAAAGAGAAGTAACAATATGGAAATTAAGAAAGGCTTCAAAAAGGAAGTTGCACCTGGGATGAGTCTTGAAAGAAAACAAAGTCTCTGGGCTGAAGATAAATGATTTGTGCAGATACACAGATACAAAAGATAAAGCATATAGTTCATCTAACAGTCTAGTGTTGTAGGAGCAGAGAGTTCATGAAGGGAAGTAAAGAGGTATAAAATATGGCTACATGTGGGGGCTAAGTTGTGAAGGTTCTTAAAAGCTAGGCCAAAGAGTTCCTATCTCATCTTAGAGGCAACAGGGAACACCTAAAGGATTCTGAGTGGACAACTGACATGGTCAGACTTTTCCTTATAAAAATTATATTGGAAGATGGCAGAGTAAAAACAGGGACTTGCTTGAGCTCTCCCCCAAACCCCTCCAAATACCTGTAAAAAGTAACTCAAAATAAATTCTAGAGCGTAAGAACCCATAAAATGAAAGTGTGAAACAAATTTCCTGCCCAAGACAACCTGGAAAGTAGACAGGAAAGGTCTGTTGCACCAATCTGAGAGAGGAGCACAGTGCAGTGTGGTCCACACAGGAACAGATAGGGAGAAGCAGGCCTCAGGGCACGGAATCACGGGAAGCTGTGGTGTTTTCCAGACTTCTCAACTCACAAGTTCGAAAGACAATTTAGAAGGTCAGTAGGAAAGGTCCATCTGACCTGGGTGAGACAAGAGCGTGGTCTGGCCCCAGCTCCAGGGTGGAGGAGGTGGCAGCAGCAGCAGCAGTGGATGCTTCTGGATCTCTCAGCAAACAAACTGTGGGGAATGGAGTGGTTGATCAGAGGGGAACTGCATTGATCTATTGGCTGGCACTGAAGAAGGATTCTCTTGCTTTGCCCATGCCTGGATCTGGGTACAAGATCTAGGTGATGATCCTGGAGGAAGGAACAGTACTGGCAAGGCAGAGTTTGTGGTGGCAGTGAAGAGGGAATCCCCCTCACAGTTCCAAGGCAGAAAAAAGTGCTTGTGGTCACTCATAGACCAGAGCACAGGCCAGGAGAGGAGTAAACACCTCTCCTTTGATAGTATCACCTTGGAAAAACTGAAAATTTATAGGTCCCTAGAAGTATCTCCATAAATAGTTGCACAAACCCCCTGAAGCTTGGGACAGTATGCCCTCTATCCTGGAAGCAGAATCCTACCTTAACAAAGAGTTAAAAAGTCAAGTAATTGACTGGGAAAATGAGCAAAGAGTTATAAAAAAAACCCTCAAGACTATAGAATCTTACTTTGGTGACAAAGAAGATCAAAACATACAACTAAAAGAAGACAACAAAGTCAAAGATCCTACATCCAAAGCCTCCAAGAAATATATGAATTGGTCATAGGCCATGAAAGAGCTCAAAAAGGATTCTGAAAAACAAAACAAGTGAGAGTAGGCGGTAGAGCCAAGATGGAGGAGTAGAAACAGCTCATCCAAGTCACTCTGCCTCCAGATTTCCTCCAAATTATGTAAAAGGGGACTCTGAACAACTTCTGGAGCCCCAGCACCCACAGAACGACACAGAGAAGCTAAGCTCCCACTGAGGACAGCCCAGCAGCCCTGCAGGAAGGACCAGCGCAGTGCTCTGGGATCTGGCAGCGACCAGTGCGCACAGCGCAGGGAGCCAAAGGGTGCCAAGCCAAGCCAAGCCATGCCCAGGTCCCCCTGAACCTAGGTTTTAGCCCCAGGGTGGCAGGGCCAGCAGCTGGCTGGTAGGACCCCAGAACACCAGCAGCTGTGGTGACTCCAGAATTATCAACATAGACATGCCTAGGACAAAGTAAGAGGTTAGTGTCCTATGGACTTTGGGACTAGGATTTGGGAAATGCGTAGGCTTCCTCCCCTGGGGGCTAGAAGCCTCTGAGGAGACACTCAATTTTGTAGTTTTCAGAGGTGGCTCCAGCCCCTGGCCTGCGAACTGTTGGGAGATCCAGCGATCAGTCTTGGGGGGGTAATCGCTCTTGCTTTAACCTCCCTGGATCTGGATTGTGATCTGGGGTGGAGGTCGTGGGTGGGTTTCCAGCTTGCCAGAAACGGAAGTTGGCCCCCCCCACACGTTTGGGGCGAAAGTTCCTGTCTGGCGCCAGTCCATACTGTGGCAACAAGCCCAAAAATCAAGTAATTAAGTGGCAACATGCCAAGGCAAAGGAAACAAATTAAACAGAAAAATGCAACCTTAGACTCCTACTTCGGGGACAAAGAGGATTGAAGCATAGAACAGGAGGAGGCCTGTGAGGTCACAAATCCTGCTCCAAAAGCCCCAAAGGAAAACATGAGCGGGTTACAGGCCATAGAGGACCTTAAGAAGGACTTTAAAAATCAAATAAGAGAAGTGGAGGAAAAATTGGAAAGAGAAATGAGAAGGATGCAGGAAAAGTATGAAATGAGGGTCAACAGCCTGACTGAGGAAAACAACACCTTAAAAAATAGACTAACTCAAATGGCAAAGGAGGCCCAAAAGGGCAATGAGGAGAAGAATGCCTTAAAAAGTCAAATTTGCCAGATGGAAAAAGAATATCAAAAGTTCACTGAGAAGATTCATTCCTTCAGAGTTAGACTGGAGCAAATGAAAGCTAATGACTCTATGAGAAATCAAGATGCTGTTAAGCAGATCCAAACAAATGAAAGAATAGAAGGCAATGTGAAATATCTCATGGGAAAAACCACTGACCTGGAAAATAGATCCAGGAGAGACAATTTAAAAATTATTGGACTACCTGAAAGCCATGATCAAAGAAAGAACCTAGAAATCACCCTTCAAGAAATTCTCAAGGAAAATTGCCCTGATGTTTTAGACCCAGAGGGCAAAATAGAGGTTGAAAGAATCCACAGATCACCTCCTGAAAAAGATCCCAAAAAGAAAACTCCCAGGAATATTATAGCCAGGTTCCAGAATCCCCAGATCAAGGAGAAAATACTACAAGCAGCCAGGAAGAAACAATTTCAATATTGTGGAAACACAATCAGAATAGCCCAGGACCTGGCAGCTTCTACACTGAGGGATCGAAGGGCATGGAATATGATATTCCAGAGGGCAAAAGAACTGGGAATGAACCCAAGGGTCACCTACCCAGCAAAACTGAGTATTTTGTTTCAGGGGAAAACATGGTCATTCAGTGGAATAGAGGACTTTCAAGCATTCTTGAGGAAAAAACCAGAGTTGAATAGAAAAATTGACATCCAGACACAAGAAGCAAGAGATGCCTGAGAAGGTAATCAGGGAAAAGAAATCAAAAGGAACTTATCAAAGTTGAACTATTTACATTCCTATATGGAAAACAATAACTGTGACTGATGAAATCTTTCTCACTATGAAAATAATGGAAGAAAGGTGTGTGGTCATATGAATACATATGTGAATGTGTGTGTATATGGTTACAGTTATATATGGATAGAGGGCATAGGTTGAATTTGTTGGAAAGGGAGGATATTCAAGGGGTGAAATTATGAGGTGAGAGAGGAAAGTGGCAAGAGGAGATGGGTAGAGACAGGGTAGGGTAAACTATCTCATGTAGAAGAAGCAAGGGGAAGTGGTTGCAAGGGAGGAGGAGAATAGGAAGGCAAAAAGGCAAAACCACATTCTCATTAAATTTGGTTCAGGAAGAGAATGACATACATACTAAAAATAAAAAAATAAAAAAAAAACAAGTAAGAAAAAGTAGAGGAAAAATTAGGAAGAGAAATGAGAGTGATGCAAGAAAATAAAAAATAAAAAAAAAACAAGTAAGAAAAAGTAGAGGAAAAATTAGGAAGAGAAATGAGAGTGATGTAAGAAAATCATGAAAAACAAGTCAACAGCTTGCTAAAGGAGACCCAAAAAATACTGAAGAAAATAACACCTTAAAAAATAGACTAACCCAAATACCAAAAGAGGTCCAAAAAGCCAAATAGAAAAATGCCTTAAAAAAGTAGAATTGGCCAAATGAAAAAGAAGGGCTAAAAGGTCACTAAAGAAAATAATGTCTTAAAAATTATAATGGAAGGGGCAGCTAGGTGGCACAGTGAGTAAGAGTGCCAGCCCCAGAGGTGGGATGACCAGGATCGGTTCTGGCCTCTGTACTTAGCACCCACACATAAATAACTAGCCGTGTTACCTTAAGCAAGTTACTTAACCCCAATTACTTAAAAAAAAAATTAGAATGGAGCAAATGGAAGCTAATGACTCTATGAGAAACCAAGAAATTACAAAACAAAACCAAAAAATGAAAAAATAGAAGAAAATGTGAAATATCTCATTGGAAAAACAACTAACCTAAAAAACAGATCCAGGAGAGATAATCTTAAAATTATTGGACTACCTAAAAGCCACGATCAAAAAAAAGAGCCTAGACATCATCTTTCAAGAAATTATCCAGGAACACTGCCCTAATATTCTAGAACCAGAGGGCAAAATTAAAAATTTGAAGAATCCACTGATCACCTCCTAAAAGAGATCCCAAAAGGAAAATTCCTAGGAATATTGTAGCCAAATCCCACAGTTTTCAGGTCAATGAGAAAATATTACAAGTAGCCAGAAACAAACAATTTAAGTATGGTGGAAATACAATCAGGATAACACAAGATTTAGCAGCTTCTACATTAAGGAAATGAAGAGCTTGGAATATGATATTCTAGAGGTCAAAGGAGCTAGGATTAAAACCAAGAATCACCTACCCAGCAAAAATTAGCATAATCCTTCAGGGGAAAAATGGACATTCAATGAAATAGAAGACTTTCAAGTACTCAGAGTTGAACAGAAAATTTGACTTTCAAATATAAGACTCAAGAGAAACATAAAAAGGTAAACAGGAAAGAGAAATCATAAGAGACTTATCAAAGTTGAACTGTTTACATTCCTACATGGAAAGATGATATTTGTAATTCATGAGACCTTTCTCGGTATTAAGGAAGTTGGAGGAAATAGGTAGGTAGATAGATAGGTAAACAAGCAGAAAGATAGATAGGTAGATAGATACATAGATAGAAAAATAGATAGATGACATAGGGCAAGTTGAATATGAAGGGATGATATCTAAAAAATAAATTTAAGGGGTGAGAGAGGAATATACCAGGAGGAGGAGATAGGAAGGGGTAGAATGGGGTAAATTATCTCACATAAAAGTGGCAAGAAAAAGCTTTTACAGTGAACTCATTTAGGGGACAAAACAAGATCTATTTTAGACACATTTAGGTTGAGATGCCTTCAGGACATCACAACATGTCTATAAGAATTAAGAGACTTCAGATAACCCTGACTGTCTTAAACAAGTGAGAGATCAGGTCATCTGTTTCAAGTGCAGGAATAAGAATCTGAAGAGAGGAAAAGGTTTATGATATTGCTATAGGGAATTAAAAAGGAGTTTGGGAAAGACAAAAGTAAGGGATTCAAGAGTGGGAGCTAATCAATCATTAAGGTGTCTGCAGAGAGACAAGTCAAGTTGAAATGAAGGAGGCAAACCTGGAGCATAATGGGAGGGTGAGGGTGGAGTCAAGAAACCAGAGATCATCATGCAAGTGAAAAATAGCCTACTATGAATGAAAAGGCAAGAAAAATAGGAGATTACAGTCAGAAAACAGAAATTCTAAGACTCTCTTGGAGGTCATATAATTTATAAGATGGTGAGGTCATGCAATTTTTAAGTGTGTGACTGCTATTGGTAAGATCAGTCAAGATGGGAGTAAGAATTCCCTGGAATGGTGGAGGACTTATTTCACTAGGGTTTTAGAAACATCAGCACCATACTTCTGAAGAGGGTGGCATGGGCTTGGGGTGGAAAGGAAAATTGTGAGCAACAAAGATGGGTAGAAGGTGGTATAATTGGGTTGTTTTAACTTCAAAAGAGGAAAGAGTATTCAAGGAAGATGGCAACAGAATGCTCAAGAGTACAGGGTGGAGGTGGGGAACGAAAAAGTACATTAGACCCTTTTAGACCAGTGTGTCACAGAATCATAGAATTAGAGGGAGAAAATACCTCAGAGGTCATTGAACCTAAGAGTCTCATTTTACAGATGAGGAAACTAAAATCCAAAGAGAACAAGTGACTACCCCAAGGTCATAAAGGTGTGAATTATGTCTTCTGATTCCAAATCCAGGGGTGTTTTTCTCTACACATTTCCCTCCACTCTCCATTGGCAAAAATAAATGGTAGGACTTATAATATTTGAAAGTTAAAAAAAAAACAACTGATGATTGGATGTTAAATGTTTTGTTCTAGTTCTTACATCCATTTATTTGCAGAGCCAGAGCCAGAAGCTAGGTATCCATACTGTTGCCCTTTCTACTGTATGGAGATACAGGACACAGTTAAAATGCTGGCAGCATGACAGCACATTTACCCCACTATTTGAACTCTGGATAACAGTATCAGTTTATAGTCCAAACCATCTGAACCTAGAATTAAGATTTTCCCCTTCAGGGGCAGCTAGGTGTCGCAGTGAGTAGAGCGTCGGCCCTGAATTCAGAAGGACCTGAGTTCGGATCTGGCCTCAGACACTTAACACACACAAACAAAAACCTAGCCATGTGACCTTGGGCAAGTTACTTAACCCCAATTGCCCTCCAAAAAAAAAAAAAAAGAAAAGATTTTCCCCCTCATTTGGGGAGAGAAAAGAATCCTGGTCATACATACTGTGTTTATGTAATTCAATGAAAAGGACAAACCTTAAGTTCCTTTTGATTTTAACAACATTGAGAACATAAACATTGAGAATATAAACACAGAGTAGACATTTATTCAAAGTATAAGGTGGAAAGAGTTTTATGCAAATAAACATTTTCAACAATGCAATATTTAATAAGTCACAACATACAATGCTCACCTTCTTAGACTGCATGTGGACAGCAAGTAATTTAATTCTGATGGGTATGATTCTAGAATATAAAAATATTTTTAAAATTTCCAAAAGACATAAAATTATAATTATAATATAAACTATAATTTTTCTACTTATAGAGACAAAGACAAAAATTCTGTGCTCAACACCTAGCTTTCACATATCATTAGCTGGGTATTCCTATTCATGTTGGTTAATTTCATTCCAGCTCAGTTCACAATCACAGCTGGGTCCTCCAAGTTCATCTAGTCATCCAGTCTACTCCCCCATCTTGACTCCGCCCCTAGTAATCTATTCTAACCTGTATCTGAAAAGGAATCTCAGTAGCTCAAACAAATGCTCACCACCTTCAGTGAGAGGGAACCTATTACCCCTTGAGCCAACTTACTACATTTTGAACATGTCTAACTGTCACAAAGTTTTTCCTTAAATCAAGCCTAAATATCTCTCCAACTTCTACCCCTTACTCTTAGTCCAGGACTCTGTAACTAATCAAAACAAATTACTGAAATCACAAAACTGGAACAGAATTCAGTGACCATCTAAGTCTAAAATATATTTGCAAAAGAATCCCCTGCACCTCTAATGAGGGGAGATCCTACCATGGAAACACACTACCCTCTGAAATAATTGTAATTGTTAGGAAGTCTTTCTTTACACCAGGCCTTTTGAGAGTCAGTGGAAAGATCACTGGACTGAGGATACCTGGGGTTTGGGCCTAGATCTAGCATTCATTAACTTCGTTATGTGACCCTGAGCAAGTCATTTCACATCTTTCTGGGTCTCAGCTTCCTCTTCTTCTAAATGGGATAGCTAGACAAGTTGATCTAAGATTCCTCCTAGTTCAAACATTCTAAGATTCTATGGTTATATTCTTTGTGCCCCAATCTCTCAGTTTAGCTTCTAGACAACAGGCAATATTTGGCTTTTACAAATGTGGATTTACTGGCTAAAGTTACAAAAGTTACAAGGGCATACATTTTTATATCTGCTCCCCTCCAAAAGCAACATTCTCAAAGTTATACAATTGATTTAATTCGAAGGGTCACCCCTATTGAAAGAAAAAAATATATCCATTCCTTTAGCACCCAAGTCTTTATAGGTCAGCCATACATTTAATGACAATATAAATTAGCAACTTAAAAAGTAGGTAAAACAGGATGTGGGCGGTTCAGGAAACTGCCTAAATCAAATACATCAAATCAAAACAAGCTACAAGTTCACAACTTCCCAGTAGTTCTGATTTTCTTAGCTTTTACTCCTGTCTAAAACTTTCCTCAGGCCTTTGTCCAAAAACACCTTTACTTTATTTGGCCCTGAGATAAATGTCTATTTTACCCCATGTTTGTACATCTGTTTTCCTCATGGCTTTTCCAACCTGCTTCCTCACTTTTATATCTTCCACTCCACCTCTCCAACTATATATATCTACTTACATCTGCTTGTAGATCATCTCTCATCCCCAATTTAAATATAGCTGGAAGTGTCTCCTGAAATTCACTATTGGCAAGCTACTCATTCATGCCATACTACTTATACCTTGTGTATCACATATTTACCCTGCCATACTCATATATCCCCTAATTTCTTTAGGGATATATACTCTCATCACCTTAAATGTTATTTCACTGTAATTTACTCACCAATCCTCTCATTCTGTTTTGCACATTGATTTTTCTCCTAACTAAATTCACCTTGCCAACTATTTTTGTTTACACTCCTTTGTAAAACACTTCTAGCTTTGTTTCCCCTCACAGTTTTAACTTGGGTGTCCTCTAAACAATGAACTCATTTCTATACTTCAAGAGAACCACCTGTATTCTTCCTCCTCATTTATGAATCTAACCTATAGGTATCTGAACTTGAGTTCACTAAATTTAGTGTTACCTTTATCAGTGTTTTCCTATTACCTCCTGACATTTCCATCTATCGTATCTAGACAGCAGTACTATGCCTTCCCAGAAAGATCAAGGGACGTGTGCTCAATTTGGACTCTGGAGATGGGTGCTGGAACCGCACTTCCAACTCTTAGGGGCTGGGTAACCCTTAACAAGTCACTTACTGGCTTCCCTTCTCTGTAAAACAAGGATAATACATCTGTACCTCACAGGGTTGTTAAGAAGAAAACCTTCGTGATTCTTAAAGGATCTTATAAATATAAGGCAGTGTTGTAGAATCTCTATCAAACTATGTCTGGGTCTTCACTTAAGTTTTAGCTATTCTTGTTTACAATTCAATATATTCCTCCATCCATTCATTACCAAAGGTCATCAAGATGCCAGCACAGCATCTAAAGGTTGCTTCAGCCTTAAGGGCTTCCCCTCATCCAGGGTCTCCTTCTCTGGCTCCACATCTCTTAGTCGGGGGTACAAGTTGGTGAAAGACGGGCAGTGTTAGTAGGATCACGTGTTCACATCCCATCCAAAGGGACGTGATGCCCGAGCCATCATTACCAATGAACTTGGAATCGGACCTCCTGCACTTCCAACCCTAGCT